>JAPMOQ010038358.1:970995-999856 GCA_026543055.1 Argiope trifasciata
ATATATATATATATATATGTGGTGACATCTTAATAAGCCAGTACCTACCACTAAACATGGGTGGTCATTTTTGTATAGTGGATAAGTTACTGGCTTTCAAACCCGAACATCGCAGGTTCGATCCTTGGCGGAGTTCAACCTACGTATTGGCACAATTCCGCCAACACACCTACGCCAAATTGATGACCTCGGACGTGATGAATTTCGACAGCTCTCTTGGCGCCATCTCTCCATCAGCAACACAAAGCCGTCAAACTCACTTGACGCACCAACGCAAAGCCGTCAGACTCACTTGACGCACCAACGCAAAAGTCTATTATAATATTATCGTTCTATATAATCTATCTATATAATCGTTCGTCTCTCTCACGAACTCACTGGTAGGGGAGTATTGTGGTGACATCTTAATAAGCCAGTAACTTATCCACTATACAAAAATGGCCACCGATGTTTAGTGGTAGGTACTGGCTTATTAAGATGTCACCACATATATATACAGTAGCACAAAAAATTGAGAGTACACCTTACTTTTACTTGATAAATCAGACTTCCAATATAAATAGCATATTGCCAAGAAATGCATACATGTTTTTATTTTTACACGTGAAAAATGGTTTAATTTAAAGTAAAAATAAAGTACAATCAACGGAAAAACTTCAAAATTGAAAAATTTCAGAAAGATTTTGAATAAACTTGATCAGATTCTTGCCTCAAAAAATTGAGAGTACACCTATGAAATTTTTACAATATCTCGCATAAAAATAAAGTGTAACTGCTCAGTTGCATGTCTTTTGACTTTTATAATAACCTCTGAACGTCTTTGCACCAATTTGACCAATTTTTAATGGTATCTAAAGATATTTTACCAAATTTTTCTTGAAAAAAGTTTTGTTTCTAATTTTGTGTTGTTGAACCACTTTCTCGAGTATGGCCCATAATATATGGTAATATTCAATGACAATCATGTCGGGGTACTATGCTTTTATGTATAACTGCTATTTATAATGAAAAAGATACCGTATTTTGACGTTATGTGCCTTCTGTTTGGGTTCGTTGTACTGCTGAAAAATGGAATTGCCATCTAAACCTAAATTTTTAATACTTTTCTTAAGATTGTTGCAACCATATGATTAATCCAACTTACAACGGAAATTTCTTAAATCATCGGTAAAAATGTAAGTGCTGGAATTGCACGAAATGCCAGTGGCAAGCTAGGTATAAAAGTCGCATTATTAGAGAGAAACCGTTCATCAGCTTGTAAATTCAGATAAATCAGTTGAAGTTTGCAAAAAAATCATAACTGAAGATCATTCACTTTTGAAAGAAAGTCATATTTAGTGATGAGCCCAAACTGAACATTTTGGGCAGAGACAGCCATCGTAATTTATGCAGAAAGCTTAATACTGTCTTGAATCAAAAAAATTTACGTCCTACATTGTGGTGACTGCGCCAAGATTTGAGGTTTCATGGTCTCATCCGGAGTTGGAAGTTTAATTCTTATAGATATTATTATAAACCATATGGTTTATTGGGATATACTTCACAGAGATCTAAAGGAAATTGTTAAAAATTAGAGTTTAAATGGAAATTCCACTTTTCAGCAATACAACTACCCGAAACAGAGTGCACGTAACGTAAAATTCATTAAAAATAGCAGTTACACATATCAACATAGTGCCTCGACATCATTGCCATTGAATATTAACCTATATTGCTGGCCATATTTGAAAAAATTATTTCAAAAACACAAAATTAGAAACAAAACCTATTTAAAATAAGTGTTGCAAGAAAAATGGCTGTAAAATATCTTCAGATACCATCAAAAGTTAGTCAAATCTGTACAATGACATTTACAGTTTATTATAAAAGTAAAAAAAACATACAACTTAACAGTGACGCGTTATTTTTATGCGAGATATAGCGAAAATTTCATAGGTGTACTCTCACTTTTTTGAAGCAAAAATCTGAGTATGTTTATTTAAAGTACTTCTGAAATTTTTCAGTTTAGAAGTTTTTCCTTGATTGTACATTATTTTTACTTTAAATTAAACCTTTTTCAGTTGTAAGAATTAAAACATGTTTGCACTTCTAGGTAATGCGCTATTTATACTGGAAGTCGGATTTATCAAGTAAAAGTAAGGTGTATTCTCAATTTTTTGAGCCACTGTATATATATATATAGAAATTAATTAACAAAATAAGACAACCGAATCAAAACCAATAATCAATAGAAAAAAAATAGTCAATAGAAAAAGAATCCGGCCTGAAAACTTCGTCAGGAGCCACTTTCAAACAAGGGTTCCTAAGGGGGGGGGGTTTCAAAGGTTAAACAAGGGTTTCAAACAAGGGTTCCTTCCACCTTCAAACAAGGGTTTTTTCTGTGAGGCATCGGTGGACAATGGTCAAAAGTATTGACACCTCGTGGCCCGAAAAGATTTTTTTCTATTGATTATTGGTTTTGATTCGGTTGTCTTATTTTGTTAATTAATTTATATTCATTTGTATTTTAGTTGTAGCTGCATTTGCGCTCTCCAAATACAATGATTTATTTAAAAACATTTTAATTCTTAAAACTTATTTAATCAGTAATGATTTTTAGTTACGATTCAGGTTTTGGTTTCGTTTCCGTGGTTATTTCTGTTTCTGTTTCGTTTAAATAATTCTTTGAGTATAGTATTTTGGATTTGTTTCATTAATTGGTTCTTATTCATTTACCTTTCATTTTGTGAACTTTTAGCGTTTAATTATGAATTGAGTTTTAATTTCTATTTCGACCTAGTTGGTTTCGTTTTAATTTTTGTTGATCAAGAAATGGGTTTTGATTGTTTTAATAATTTTATTGTATATATATATGTGTGTGTGTGTGTGTGTGTGTGTGTGTGTGTGTGTGTGTATAATGCGACATCACAAAGTAAGCATGAAAATTAAGTTGAAAACTCAAATTTTATCCATTTTAATTGCTTGTCATCAATAGAATTCATTGAGGAAGGACCTCAAAAATCAAAACATCCCAAAGCCTCAGGTCTCACAATATCAAAATCCGCCACTGTGTACTTAAAATGTAATATTGATGAATAACATTGATCTCTTCAGATTTTATTACTTATACAATGTAGTGTTCTACTTGAAAAGGGAAAAAGAAATCAGATTATCGAGCATTGTTCTATCTGTGGACAATTCTTTTTTTATATTTTTAGAAATATTCATTTACATTTAGGGAAATAATTCTTAAATACATCAAACTGATGTACATTCAAAGATTTAATATTAAAAATACAAGAAATAAAATGGAGTTTATCATATTAATGTAAAATGCCCCAAAACATTGTTATTACATCTTGACGATATCATAGGCTTTTTTGATAATCAAAATTGAGGAAAAGCTTTATCGCTAAAAAGAAACAATAAATCTTCTGCTATTCAGTGTTTTTTTTTTTTTTTTTTTTTTTTTTGAGATAATATATAATCCCCAAAATCAAGAAAAACATATTCCAGTATATAGTTACATTATTCTGGTTAATTAAAAGGTAGATAAATATTTATATGGATCCTAAAAACTTCTAAAACTATTCATTTAAATCATTGGTCTCGTGGAGTTTCGGCCCACATACATTGAATTCTTAGTTTTCTTTATTGTGAAGTTTTCTTTTCCCTTTCAATGTAATCTTCAGAGTACTAGATAATTTTATCGACAATTATTTAAAATTTTCATACTTTTGTATCATTAGAAATGAAATAATCATGTCTTCATTAGCAAAACTATAATTTGCTAATTTCACGTCCCATGACATTTATACTGCACAAACATAATTCGCAAAACAAAAGTTTTGATATTAATTGAAAATTATAGACTCATGATTGAATTTTTATAGAGAAATGTTTACAAAAACTAATTAGTTATTTTTTAAAAATATTCTTTTAAATCTATCTTATTACTTAAAGTAATGATAAATCCCCTTTCAATCCAATGGCATATTTTTAATTGTTCTGAAAAGAAAAACTTTTCGTGCAGTGAAACATGTATTTCTTACTTCAATGTTTCCAAAATGATTAATAGTAATTGTTTTCTCATTAATTTTACATGGCAATTTCAGCAATACTCTGCTTATTGCTTGATTTTTTTTCGCAGTTTTGGTTGGTGGATAATGGGGGAAATCTGTAATTTTGTGTCTCATATTATCTCTAGAATTCTGATATATAAAGACAATTATAAGAAAAAAGAGTTATAAAACATCATATGTGAAAAACACTGAAAAAAAAACTTTTTCAGAACATAAAATGCTTTTTCTTACAAACATTTAGTATTTTATTTATTCTGCGCACCGTTCATTGCCGCAGTGCAGTACGAAGGCTATTGAAAATCTTCCGCCCATAAAAATAGGTCACATAGTCATATTTTATGTAAACAAATACACGGTGAAGTATTAATAAAATTTATGAGCGAAAGTCTCCCGTTTGAAGATTCGTTTAATTTATTTAAAATTAACCTATGAGAGCATTTTGACGTCAGCATAGTTAAAAAGACTTATTTTGGTCTAAGTCGAAGTGTTATTCCGCTTCCTTCATATGTATTTTAAATGGCATCATGTACAATTATTATTTTTAATTTGTAATTTAACAGAGTCGAGAGTGAGCTGTTGCATTTGTGTGAGTCATATTTCAGAAAATTTTATGTAAACCGACAGAAAATTGCGGGCTTTCCTCAGGATTAGACAGAAAAGGGCGGCGACCTGACTCTTGTCTAGATTGATCTATTTTTGCCTCAGCGGCGATCCTCGTCTGCTTTCATCATCTGAAAATTTAAGAACAAATTTTTGGTGAAAAGATCTGTTTTATCTCTTTACAAATAGCATGCGTGTTTCCAGTTCGCATGTATTTTATCGGAAACTGTACAAAGATTAATTGTAAGGAAGTGTTCACTTTATTTGTATGATAACAGACAGACTATTGGCTTCGATATTTTTCGGGGAATTTGATTGTGTTGACATTTATAACTTTAGTATATTTCCATAAATATAAGAAGATGGAAGCTATTGCTAAACATGATTTCAATGCGACTGCTGATGATGAATTAAGTTTTAGAAAGGGTCAAGTTTTAAAAGTAAGTAAATTATTTTTTAATAAATTGATTAATGCAAATTTTCAATTTTTGTGCTTCTAACTAGATTTTAAAAAATTTCTGGTGTGTGCCTTTTTTTTTTTTTTTCTATTTTCATTAGCTATTATTAGTAAAACTTCTATGAATTCTTCGTAAAATCCATCCTTTGTTACATGTTGTATTTTTTTTTTTTTTTTCGAATTTTTAAATCTCACACGGAAGTCGGAAGTATTTTCATTTCAATTTTGCAAAGAAAACTCTTAGAAAGAATGCAGACTTGTTATTTCCTAATCCTTCATTATTTCATTTAATATTTATTTATAATATTGATATTCATCTTGAAATATAAAATGATTTATTTATATCTAGTCTATGCACTTTCAAGGAGACACCTTGAAATAGTGTTGGATTGGCTTTTGCTTTTTTATTCATTACTTTATAAATCAAAATTTGTTAGAAATCGAAGGCACTTCGAATCTTGATTATTATTAAAAAATACTAAAGAAGGTGATAGTTTCAAATTGAAAAAAAAAAAAATGCCATATGAAGTGATAATGCAATAAAATGCTAATTGTATTTATTGCATGTAAAAGATTTTTTATTTTTTAATATTTTTCCATATACACAATTTCTAGAAATTTAATGTAACTATTTATAGTATTTATTATTGATCTTATTGATATAACTTAAAAATAACTTGCATTTTAAGCTTGATACTAATAATAACATTTAAAATATTAAAATTCTTGTTCCTTTTCTAAAATTAAACTTCTTGTGACTTTCAACATTTTACTATCAGTATTTTTACCCTGAAATGGAATTTTAACCAGTAAATGTCAACTCAAAGTTTAAAATCCAGTTATATGTACAATATTTATTTAATCTAATAAGAGAGGTGGGGGATTGATTGTACTTTCATTTATTGAACGGCCAGTTTTTTGCAAGCTTAGTGTTGTAAAATACAGCTGCTTTTATGTTGAATTTTTTTTCTATATATACAAAAGAAGGAACATATTTTTATTGAAATTGTCACTTAATACTTTTATCTATTCTGAATTAAATCTTACTTCCAGGGATATGTTAACATGAAAAGTAAGGGATAAGGTTGTGTGATCATTACTTGAATAAGAACACATTTAAGTAAAATTTATGCCACTGTTTCATTTATAACAAAATAGTTTTTGCCGATTTCCACTTTTCAATATAGAAATTTTGAGAGAAATGTTTTATAAAAGCTATTCTGGGTTTGCAGTTTTTAAGAGTGTTAACATATCTTTCATAATCTTAAATTTATATATAATTTATATTTTATTATAAATTTATTGGATAGATTTGTGTTAAATGATAATTTAATAAAACAATGTATTAATAAAATATTTTTAATGTTAAAATATTCTTGATCAAGAAAAGATTTTATATTTGCAACTTTAAAAAATTAAAACATAATATTGTTAGCAGTTATAAAAATACATTAAATGAAAATAAGTAGTCTTGTAAAATCTTAATTATGTAAGTGAGAAAACCCTAATTTATAATTTGTCAAATTTCTCTCTTCTAATATAAAAAAAATAATTCAATATTTACTAACAGTGTAATTAGTTATTTATTTTTAAAAGAAATTGGAATGGATTAAAAAAGTTTATAGAATTGTACACATAAATTTCTCATGAATAACAAAGTTTTTGTAAAAAAAAATAATATTCAATGTTTATCAATAGTTATTAATACGATGTTCTACCTTCAAAGAAACATAAACAATCTTAATTATGGAGTTTGTTATTAAAATGTTATTGTTGTGCTGTGGGAATTATAGTTTTGAAAATTTTAAATAGTTTGAGTTTTAATTGATGTTGTTTAAAAATTTAAATGTATTAAAATGAAATACAAATTTAAATTACATATATTATGTAAGAAAAAAATCATTTAGCACTTCTTACCGCTGTCAAAAAATTAATAAAATTTAACTTTTAATTGAATTTTTTATTTTTAAGTTTTAAATATTCAGATTTTTTTTCCTACTTCAATATTTTTTTCAAAAAAAAAAAAAAAAAACTATTTATTCTAAGTATAGACTTTTTTTAAAAAAATTCTGAAGTTTAAAGTATTGATTAAATGAAATAGCTTGCATATGATGCATATTATGTTTAGCTTGGCATGTATACCCAATTATGAAGTATAGATTAGTAGGATTTTTTTTATTTTGGATACTTTATATTTATTTTGTTGAATAATTTTTGGATTTTTACTACTATTTCTTTTGTTGTTGTTTGTATACTTTGTCTGTAGAGAAAGATATGAACTAAAAATAGCTAACTAATTGATGTGTTTAAAAAATTGGATAAAAAAATTGTAATTATTATTCCTATTATTATACCTACTACTAGAAAATATCTTTACAATTGTAGAGTTCTAGTATATATTAAATTAGTAAAGGTAAAAATTTCAGAAAACTCGATAAAAAATTTAATGAAAAAAAGCAAAACTTCATTTTGAATGTCAAATAAAATTTTGTTTTTGTTAAAGCAGTTTCTGTGGGAAGAAGTGAGAGTACAAAATTAAAAATGGTAATTTTTTTTATGGCCTACAGATTTCTTTAAGATTTTTAAATAACATCCAAATCTTATATATTGGGAAGAGTTGGAGGAATGAAACACCTGTATTTATGTCTAAATAAAATATTAGAATCTGTTTCTACTTTTTCATGAAGCAGAGCAGCTATTGCCTCTTACTTGATCTTAATTGTTGCACCAACTATCATAGTTGTTTAAAACAGAAAAATCAATTTTTATGCCTCCGAAGTAAATAAAATTGTTATTTCTTAATGATTTTTATCAGTCATGATTTGTAAAATAAAAAACATTTTAACTATATAATAAGCTCAAGTATATGTTGTTTATAAACTAGCAACCAAATAAAATTCTGCAGTGGGAGAAATGGTATATATTTAATTACATCTTCATATTCTAAATAACTAAGTAAGCTAAGGATTGAAAATTTAAATAAAAAAAAATGTAATTGAATAAAGTTGGTTGTTGTGGTACTTCGGTGCAATGGTAAGTTGGTGATTTTAAATTTGTTAAAATATATGTTAGTCTACATTATTATTTCATATTTATTAAATGATATGAAGTAATAATATACAGCAACGAAAAGGCAGTTTCTATTAACTAAAATGAAATTCCATTCTTTTTCAAAAGATTACTATAGAGCTTTAATGTCTTTAAACATGTATTTTTTATTTTCATTAATAACTGTAAGACAAAAAAAAAAACATAGTAACTATAGTGTTAACTGTAACATATAATGTCTTATAGATCATTCTGTATCATCTTGTATGAAAATATTTTTTTTATTTAAAATCATAATTTCAGTCTAGAAATTCTTTTGTACATAAAGTAATAAGCAATATAATGCATATTAAATAATGAAAAAAAGTGAAAGTTAATTATCAAAGCTTTCATCATTCTAAATTAAAAAGAATTATTAATGAAATATTTTTTTATTATTAGAATGCCATAAATATGTAAGAAAAAAGATAAAGAAAAATATATTAAATAATATATTGCAATAAGTTTAAAAAGTTTTAAAAGGAAATAAAAGTTTTCAAGATGTAGAAGCACTAATGAAGATTTCAAAATAAACTCTTGTTTAGCAAGTCCAGTACCATAAATTATTAAATGGGAAATACTATCAAAATACAATATTTATTTTAATTATCTCAAATTTTGTCCTTTTCCTCCCTTGTATCAATTCAATATCTTCATATAAGGGAGGTATGGGGACAAAAGTGCTACAATTTGTAACTATGCAAATAAAAGCTAATCATTTGTATTTAATTAAAATAAATTAAAGAGCATGTGGTTAGATTTTTATAAACTGCTCTCTTTATAAGTCTAAACAAAGAATTTTTTTTTTAATGAAATTTATCCTACTCCTCCTAAAACTATCTGGGTGATATATTTCAGTTGCTTTCATTGTTGACCATAAAACTAGACAAATACTCTATTTAGTTGAATTTATGCATTAAAAAGTAATGAGCTAAAAGTGATGCAGATTTATTGCATTATATGAAATATATTTTATTCATTTTAAATCTGAAAATAGTATAAATCTTTGATTTTTGCTGTGATATCTGTGCTATTTTTACTTATTTAATTCTTTTTACTGTTTATTACAATTCATTGAAATATATTTTTACATTTCATATTTCATTGATACATTTTTCTTAAGTTGGATGTTACAATTTATCTTGTAGTGTTTTTACTGTGGAATTTTTTTAAATAATTAATTTTGTTGAGTGGAAATTTAATCTTTTTTAGGTCCTTAATATGGAAGATGATATGAATTGGTATAGAGCAGAACTGGATGGGAAGGAAGGATTAATACCTAGTAATTACATTGAAATGAAAAAACATGAGTAAGTTGCTAACTTAAATGTTTCATTTATCTAAACTTTTTTTAACGTTAACAAAAATTCATAATACAGATAATATATCAAATCTGATAGTTAAATTGAAAGTGATTATGTTGTGATCATCATTCTTCCCCCATTTAAGAGTATTAAAAAAATTGCAGCATTTTTTTTTTCTTCTTATGACTGCTTTTTTATTGAAGTATATGAAAAATAAATATTTTTAAATTACCAGCATTCTTATATATATGTATACTGTATGCAATTAATATATCTATAAATATCTTGCTTTATTTCCAAAATGCAACATTTATATATATATATATGCACATACATACATCTGAAATGTATCTTAACACTTTCAAAATGTTAGGTAGAAGTGTACATAATTTGTTTTTGTCCCAAAATAAGAAACAATTTTTGGAATATTTGTATAGTTGCTTTTTTCCGCAAATATTTCTTGTGTTCTCCTATTCTTGAATTATGTATTCATTTTGTTAAAATAAAAATTTTATGGGTTGTCCTTTGTGTAAAGTATATTAATATAACATTTTTGAAATTAAAAAAAAAAAAAAACATCTTTGTGCTTTGAAAGTGCTTGATCTTACAGAAATTATCAGATTAACGTAAAACTAATTAATGCTTTGTTTTCTTGAACTTGTCTTGAGTAAAATTACTTGTAGCTGGAAGTAAAATTTCCTAATTTTTCATTTATAAAATTTAATGGAAACTATAAAGTGCATAAGTTTTGTTATAATTTTTAACTCTGATGATTGAACACAACAATTATTAAAATGAAGAATAAAAGGGCTTTATATTGTTTTTTCTCCTTTAGAATAGAAAATAATTGCATCTTTTTTTTTTCTAACTTCAATCCCTCTCCCTCCAAATAAATTATATTGGCATGTGTTTAGTATTTTGTTTGACAATTATTTTTTTTAATTTACTGTAAAATTAATTGTGATAAGTTGTTTTTCTGAAAAACTTTGCATCCCAGTACTATATGGCTTTCATTTATTCATATGTTGCTTGCTTTTAGTTGGTATTATGGCAGAATAACTAGAGCCGATGCAGAGAAACTGCTGCTGAACAAACATGAGGGTGCTTTCTTGATTCGAGTCAGTGAAAGTTCACCTGGGGACTTCTCCCTATCTGTAAAGTAAGTGTTGTTATACTTCCTAGATATGTAAATAATTACAGGAAGAATGCCTTTGGAAGGTAATATATGAGTATCAGCATGAGTTTAAAAGATCATATATAATCATAGTAAATGATTTAAGCAAAATCTACAATGAAATTTGCTGTTTTTTTGAAATTAATAATTTTTAATCATTTTTATAAACATAATAAATGCTTTTCTATGTAATTTTTCTCGCAAGTGCTTTTCTCTATTCCCTCTTCTCCCATTTTATAAAAAAATTGTCATTATACATATTTAAATTACCTAAATTATGCATATCATGCATATGTATAAGAAATTTTGGGATAAATAACTAATTTACTGTGATAGTATTCAGTTGTTTTGACTTGATACTTTTGAAATCTGTATTTTTAATATTGTTATAATGAATGAAGTAATCAACTTTTTTAATCTAAAAAATATTTTAGAAGCAAATTTTATTGAAAATGTATTGAAATATACCAATCGCTGTTTGGAACCACAGAAAAGAAATAATCATCAATTGCTTATTGCATTAATGTTACTGTGAAAAACTGAAAATAATTATAAAGAAAATTTATAATACATTATGATTTTTTTATTAAAAATTAAATTTGTATACACCTGATTATTTTAATCTAAATTTATGTAGATTAGTTATTAGACAAATAATTTAATTTTTTTTAAAGTACTAATATTAAAATTCTGGATATGCAGCTATTCACAAATATCAGCTTTTTACAGAAAGTTTTTAAATTGGGGAAAAAAATCTTATTGTTTCTTTTTGTGTCATGAATCTTATATTTCCTTATTCTTTTCCTTTAAAAAATCTTTTCAACTTTCAAAACATTTCTTTATTTCATTATAGTATGTCAGCTATATAGCTATTTTCTTGAAATCCATATAAAAAGCATGAGATAAAATTTTAATATTTTTTAAAAACAAAAATAAGTTACAAAAATTTTCAATATTATAAATATTTCTAAGTCTTATTAATTACAAGGATGAGCAATATAAATTTAGAGAGGGATTTGTAATGTTATTATATCCATCTTAACTATGTTTGTAGTTAGGCATGCCGCTTCATAAAGAGATGTTAGTAACAAAAATTATTTATTTGATAATTATTTTGTTGGCTTTTATCAATTTGATTTTAAGTGCAGTATAAGCAAAGTACCTAAAAATTTAGGAGTTAAAGTACATTTTAAAATTGAATCATGATTGATGAATCAATTACATTATGAGTGATTTTTCTTTAACACAAAATTGTTATAATATTTGTCTATTTCTAGATGTGGAGATGCTGTCCAGCATTTTAAAGTATTGCGGGATACTCAAGGGAAATTCTTTCTGTGGGTAGTGAAATTTAATTCACTGAATGAGCTAGTAGAATACCATAGGTCTGCCTCTGTTAGTCGTTCCCAGGACATTAAACTCAAAGACATGCATCCAGAAGAAGTATGTTTTCAATCATTAATATTGAATTAGTATATTGTGTATTAAATTCTTAGAAATTGTTTTTGTAATATTATAAGACCATAATTTATAGAAAATCTAAAAATTTCTTTTTAATATCATATAAATTTTTTTATAGTTAGTATTTATACTGAGTGTTTTTTCTATGCTATTGTATGGGAATGCACTCATTTAATTGCATTATGTATAATCTTCATTTTTTAAGATTTTAATAAATCTTTCTCTATTTACCTTTGATCTTTTTGAATCATCTGATTTGTGAATGCTTTTTAAAATTTTGTTATTTGGTATTTCACATGTATATTTAAATTTTAGTATTTTATAGTCTTTAATTTTTGTTTATATATGAATTTTTGAAGTTTTTTTCCCTTTTATTTTGAACTTTTTGAGGGTGTGATGTGTGATTGTGAAATGTGATTTCTGTGTATAGAGCTTGGTGATTGAACATATATGATGAAAACATCATTTGATGCACTAATTATTCACAACTTTATTAATTAAATAAAGTTCAATAAATATTTGCTTCTCTGGTGTTGTGAAAAACAAAACTGCTTTATAGTTTTACAATGAAATTCATAATTTTTAGGGAAAGTACCTTCTTTATATTCTTCATCATTGCTTCTGTTAGTTTCAGACAATTTGCCTTCTGTTTTTTTTTTTTTTTTTCATTCTATTTTGAATAATTATTATAATTGCAAAATTCACACATTCCACACAGGTACTGTCAAAATGAGTGGGAAAAACAATTATATATATAAATAGGTGCAAATATAGCTACAGAAAACAAAAATATTATTAGATAGATCAGTTTTGCAGCAGCCTTTTTCAAATAACTGTTCACTCAATAGCAACTGATTTTTAAATATTAAGTTTCAATTGTTGAATAAAAAATTATTTGGAAACTGCTTTCTTTGCTTGCAACAGTCTTGCACTTCCCAATTGCACCTGTTCTTTGAGTATTAAATTTTGAATTCATTGAAAAAAAAATTATATTAGTACATTATTTTTTATAGTAATTGATGTATTAATCGATGAAACTTGTTATGTTAGTATTATTTTAATGCTGATACTTTTTTTTTTTTTTGAGAATATAAATGTGCCAAATAATGGACTTAATGAAAATATTTTTTAAAATTTTCCTACTAATGATCATTTAAATTTTTTTTGTTCAAAGGTAAAATAACAATTTTTTTTTCCTTTGAAAATTATTATTTAAATATTATTTTATTTGAAAAGCTTTTTTGACAAATTTCAATCTTTACTTTCCCAGTTTCTTGTTCAAGCTATGTATGATTTCCATCCACAAGAAGCGGGAGAACTGGAGTTCCGTCGAGGGGACATCATCACTGTGATGGACCGATCAGATCAAAATTGGTGGGAAGGAGAAATCGGCTCCAGGCGGGGTTATTTTCCAGCCACCTATGTCGTCCCTTACCATTCTTAAATATTGCCCTTTTAGCTTAGGACTTTTTTTTCTTTCTGTAAATAATTGAGTGGTAATCTCAACAAACCTAAGATAGTAACTTTTGTCCTAGTTGTTACTAATTGCATTGCTAATATAGACAAGTTTCTTTTGCAGTTCAGCTGACATCTTGTTTGATGGATATAACCCCATTTTGGCTTGTTATGTTCCCAAAATATACTTAAACCTTTGCTTTTCCCCATTTTTATTACCAAACACCTCAAAGCTTGAGTGTAAAGTTACAAGATGCTCTTGCTGACTGTGTAATATGTCATGTTTTTATATTTTGCATAATGCAAGGTTCGTAGATTGTGCCTTTTTATTTCTTTTAATTGTGTAAAAGCATTTAATTTTTAAAGGAAAAATATATCTTTATAACCATGTAAAATTGATGTCAAACAAATACTGTGTTGGTGATTGTTAATTGTTTTTCTGAAAATGATTTTGTTATTAATGTAACTAACTTATGTGCATTTTTTCAATGGTTGGCTGTCATAGCAACAGCTTCCTCCCCCCTCATTACGCAGGGTTTTTCTTGAAGGTGCATTAGCATTTTTTTTATTGATAGATATTCATATATTTATGATATCGCATTTTGAACTTCATTAATTTTACAAATTCAAAATATCAAATATTATTTTACCTCTATTTGTGAAGAGAAAATATGGGATTCATACGTCATAATTTTGTTTCACTTTTCAAATGAAAATTTTGAATCAATTTTTGAAATTTATTTTTCCCATTTAAAAAAAAATGGCAAAGTTTTTGTCAGCAAATTTTGTGCTAATCTAAATATAAAAACTTACGAAGGCCATGTAAGATTGGTGTGAAATATTTTGAAATAAATCCCAGTGGGAATTAAAAATTAATTTTAGGTAAAATTTTTCTTTTTCCTGCTTCTCTTTTGTAAAGCATGTACGGCACAAAAACTGCTTAATAATTGAGAAAACTGGAATGTATATGCATGATAGTGAAAACCAGTGAAAGCATTCTCTCCTTTCTCATTTTGCTAATGTGATTGTTGTTCGTTTGAAGTATGTGATCGCAAGCTCAACAGTGGGAGTGATCTCCCTAACTTTTGAATATACTAACAAAATATGATGCATTTTATATATGGTAATACATGGAAGAAAACGGAGTGTACTTGACTTATTGGATCCAAAATTTGAACAGATTTAGTCTCAAAGTCATATGCTAATAATTTAATCAGGTTGATTCATCATTTAATTATCTTATTCATATGTTTGCAAATAAACAAACCACCTGATAGTTAATCATTTTCAAATTTGATCTAAAATGTGATACTTTTACAATATTAATGATAAAACTGTATTTTAAATCTTATTAGTATATTATATGCAATATATTTAATACAACTAATTTCTTTAAACTTATTCTTGTAAATTTAAATTAGTTTTGATCTTGTCTGTAGGTCACTTATAGTATAGCTATTTTTTTAGAAAGGATATTCTTGGGTCTCCTGTTCCCTACTTCCTTTAAATAAAATTCATAAATAGGACAAAGGTTTTTTTTTTTTAAAAAAAAAAAAGGAAATTTGTTATTAAATATGCATTTTAGTTTTAAAATTCTATGCTTGTATGAAGAAAAAAAAAATCTTATTTCCTTGGAATGAATAGAAATTTTAGAATTTACTGATTTAATTGTTTAGATGATATTTGCTTTCTACAGCATTTAATTATTTGCATAAAAATGAAGTCTTAACACTGTAGTTATGAAATATTAAGTTTTCAAAACATTCTCAGGTTAGAAAACTTAATATTTGTTTTAGTATACAATCTAAAGCATTAAATCAAATAAATGATTCTGGGGCTCACATATAGATCTCATTGGGTCAAAAAACAAATCTCCATTTGAAATATTCTATTCTTTTAAGTTCTTGAATGTACTTAAAATGGTGCCTTGTATAATGTATTATTTATTTATACATCAATTTTAGACTTATCAGTTGTACATGACTATTTATCAATGACTGGAAAGTTAAATTGCCATAGACATATAAAATATAAATTTTTTGAAATTCCTTGAAACACCTAAAATTTTTCTTTCGTTATTTTTTGATCTCATTGTTTTTTTTTTCCCCTTCCCTTCTCTATCTCTTCTGATTTTTATCAATTTATGTTAGTGATTTTTATTTTGAACAATTTACCAGTTAATGAATGCTACTATGTATTGAAATATTTGATTCAACAATTTAAATTCATACAGTTGTAATACACAAAACTGTCTTATAATTGTAGCATAGTTATAATATTTTTGTTTTTGGAATTAATTTTTACTGTTGTGATAGTATTTTGCTCAGTTGTAAGCAGTTATTTAATAGATTTAGTATTGGAACAAGTATTATTTAAATTGGTTAATTTGTTTTTACTGTCCTAATTTTTTTATATTTATTATTAATTTTATTTTATGCCATGTATCCAAAAAATTATGTTGGTAAAAATTATAAGTTCTCAGAATTTTAGCACTTTATAGATCTTACATTTTACTCTCTTCTAATGTTTATGATTATGCATTAAAGAATTAGAACATATTCTTTTGTTTCAGCTGTGTATAACTTTGTAAATCATTTTATGATTTATGACACATCAGAAATCACTATCTGCAATGTGTTTATTAGAGTGCCAAATATTTGTTTCAAACAACTTTTAAAAAGATATCTAAAATACAAAACCATTTTGTGGTATTCTTAAAGAAAATGATTCTTATTGCAGCAGTAGGTCTATTATCTATTAAAAGTATTATTTTTTATGTCCAAAATTCTCAAGTTGTAAGTTTTCCTTGAAAAATATTGGGGACCCTGGTAAAATGGGGTTTATTTTCTGTTAATTTATCTTGTTATAACTGCAGGGAAATTTATTATTTCATATATGTGTTTTCCTTTTCTGTATTTCTGAGTGAAATATAAAATGAACTGTTTGGAAACAATTTGCGTTATGTAATCTCTTCTGTCATGCATTTCATCTGAAAACAGTGTATCATTTTCTTTTGGAGAGTATTGCTGGCATTAACTGAAGAACTTCTGGACTGCTTTTTAAGGACTAAGATTTTTTATATCTTATGCACATAAGCTCTTTAAAGCTTGAGCTTATAGAGAAACAGTGTTCATTTGTTTTGGAAGTTGTGTATATTATTTATGTAATTACCTATAGTAATCTCGCTATATAATTCTCGATTTACTTTGGAAAAATCATGATAATTGTTTCCTCAAATTTTTTAATGGTTTTTAAATTAATATATATTAAGTTGCTCATACTTCAAATAGAATTTTGTAATTTTGTCTTATACAATTAACTCGTTTTGACCTAAGTTTGATATTTATTAATAATCTTTTTTAGCAGTTAAATCTAATTACATTTATATAACTTGTGGTTTAAATTAACCTGATCGCACATAACTTGGCAATTATTTAAAAATTGGTGTTTTCTTGTATTTATTTATGGATTGTATTTTTATAAATCATGATTCAATTTCTTTAAAATGTTCACAATTTTTTTTACAATTTTTGATCAACTAAAAATTCTAAAATTTCTTAGATTGTAGGATTTCTAATTTTTATTTTAACATGGTTTCTAATAAATAAGTTGTAATATTACTAATCATATAATATTTACATGCCTATTTTGTCATATATGAGTGTGATTTGATGTGCAAGAATAATTTCAGATTGGAATGAAAATAAAGTTTTCATTTATGTAATTCATGTGTGTCTGTTAAGATAGATTGTTAGTTATTGTGATTTGATTTGCCATTTTTTTTTCTCCTGTGGCTCCTTTTGTAGTAATTTAAAATGTGACTGCTTGCATTCTGGAAAGCGTAAATGCCTCATTTAAGAGTAAATATATTTTACATAAAATTGTAAAATATTTGTCTGCCAAAAGTACACATTTTTTACAAATACCTAAGCTTCACTCGGAAGTGGATTTCTTTGTATGATAGTAACCAAAACTATTTCAATATTTGTGATTTGAAAATGCATAATAAAACTTAATGTTTCATGAATAACTTTGAATGCAGTGTGTCTTTTTATCTTAGATTTTTTGCATAAGTTTTTGGGAAAGTACAGACTTTGAAAATAATAAAAATGATTGAAAACAAAATCCATAGGAACTGGGCCATATGAGATTGTGTAAAAGTACTTCTATCAGAATGTCAATGAATTTAATATTCATGCTTATTGTTGACCTTGTTATTTGATTGCAATATGGGTAACAATTTTCAAAAAGGCAACTCATTTTTGCAGAGATTCTCTGAATTGTAAAATTCCACTTGATATTGTGACTGATCTTTATCATTAGCTTATCTCTAAATGAGATAAGATAATCTATAATGTAATTATGAAATAAGTTTCATTGGAGGATGCAGTACTCCCAATTAATCTTTGTACTGGTAGTTTATTAATGTTTTATATTCTTCCAGATTTCAGTATAGAAAAATTAATAGTTAAAGGTTTTAAATGGATTAAAAATGGTGTTATAAATAATATTTAATGATTTTAAAAATATATATATAGATTAGATTTCTGCAAGATTCCCAACTGTACATAAAGAATATTCCAGTATAAAATACCAATTTCTTTTATTTTTCTTATTAAAAATTTAAAACAGTTTTATATTTAAAAATACAAAGTACTAAACAGTGTTTAGAAAAAATGACTAAATGTTCAAAGAGAATAAGGTATATAATCTTCAACTGTTCGTTGGTCAATCCTGGAATCGAAATGCATTTCTTGTTTAAAGTTATGATATTTTTATATGCAAATTTAGATGTTGGTAGAATATAACCAAGAAGCCCCGTGGACTAGTGAAAGTACTTCCCGTTCCCAATGCACGGGTCCGAGGTTCGATCCTCACTTTCATATCTTCAGTGGGTCGATAAACAAGCATACTTGGTAACTAAAGGGTTCCGCGCTAGGCTGTCCACCTAACCAGAATATATGCCTTGCAGCCCAGGGCTCTTGGTCAAGAAAGCAGATGTGGGCAATATCGGGGTCTACGGGAGCGAAAAGAGCTATAGAAGTTTTATATTGAAAAGAGAGGATCTTGGTCGCCTGGTTGGTAGAACGTCAATCTCGCAACCGAAAGGTAGTGAGTTCTGTCCTCGTCTCGGCCAAAGATCCCCGTGTTGGCGAATGGCAGTTGAGGCAGGTTGACTGCAAAGTCCTCCAAGTTCCCATAACCTCTGGGGGTACTGAATCGGTCTCTGATTGTGATCTCAATCCTGACTTGCGGATGGACAAATGAGTTCTACAACCCTCTCGAAAGGGTTGAGTCGTACTTTAACCTTAACGGTGCTCGTTAACAACGAAAGGTGCACACTTCTGCTTTAATTTGAAAGAACAGCGCTCATTCGGGCTTGGTATAACCAAGTGGTATTGGACCCACCACCATATTGAAAACAAAGCTCTCTTTTCGGAGGTCGTGGCCCACATAGGCTGTTGGGCCACTGGATTTAGAGTTTAAGATGTAATAAAATATACATTTTTTGCCTTATTACTTAGGTCAAAATGTAGATGGTAATATGTAAGTCCTTTCTTTGTTTCCAATTTAATAGTGTTGTAAGAGGTTCAAGTATGGAGGTAAGAGCAGTAACTAATTAATGGGTGATTTCGTATGGTTACGGCCATTCATAAATTTGAAGAGAAAAATAAATCATGATTGAGTTTCGGTTATCCGCTTTAGTTCTTAATATGTGCACTTTTTTATTTGCAGTAAACTGATAGATTTTCAGTCGCGGCACATAACATGTTTTTACAAAGTATCTTATTACAGCTAAAAATTAATAATTGGAGCAGCAATTATAAGCTGGAGCTAAAAGTAGTTAGTAATATATATCAAATACTCAAAATTCAGTTTTTTTTTTTTAAATTTAAGTGAAACAAAATTTTATTTAATAAACTCGAGCTGAAAAGCAGTAAAAAAGAACATGTGAAAAGGTAATTGTGTATAAAATTTTATAAGTATTAAAATGGGAGACGAAATGAAGTAAAATTATTAAAAGAAGTACATAACAATAAAGTATGCAACATTTAAAAGCAATTTATCCGAGGGGCATATCGGGAGGAATTGCATTACAGATTCGCTCAAACCAAAAGAAGTTTCAAGAAAGTAATTTAACTTGAAAGCTGACAAATATGAACTGAAGATAAATTTGATTAATTATTGAAATAGGTTTAAAATTTCGAAGAAAAATGAAAATTATGCAAATTTAACTTTCAAAATAAAATATTTAAAATCAGTGAAAAGTAACACATGAAAATAATACTATAAAACTAATTTTTGGATTTTAAGACAATGAAAAAGTTATTTTTGTGCTATTATTTGCTCCGAAATTGTGGAGAAAAGAAACGTCTTTCATAAGTTCGTTTTATATAGAGCGGTTAGAGAATCGTAGAAGCTTTTATAGCAAGTTAATCCTTCCAGGTATTAAAGAACATGCATAATTCTAGGTGTTAAGGGAGATAAATTTAATTCAAATTCTTATAAATCTATGTAAATAAAAATGACTGTTTGTATGCCTCTCATGTGCTGCCGTGCCGCTCATCCGATTGCGATGAAACTTTGAATAGTTATTACTAACACTTATTTGTTTCTGCTGAAGATGGAAAAACAAAAATATACAGTCAAGCCTAAATCTGATACTATAATACGAGGAATGGTTGCCATGTCGAAAATCGCCCCAGAATTAATAAACTCCGGTAAACTTGGGGGTCTGGGGTTTTTGGCCACGAGGAATCGATTGGCGCCGGTTTTGAAGCGCTACGGTCGAGCAGTTCGGAGTTACAGATAGGATATTTTCAAACTTTATTAGTTCGCCATAATGGCTACTTAAATTTTCAAGCGGTAACGTGCTGACATCTATAGCCAATATGGCGAACTAATAAAGTTTTATGTTTATGCTGTTATAGGTTTATAATATGTTTCTTATGTATGTATATATGTTTGGTTTTTCTAAATAAATTTGTCAAAAATATTGAACTTGAACACACTTCAATCTTTACCTTTACTTTACCTTTGTATAGAATAGTTTCAAACTCTAACTTTGTTTAGAATAGTTTACAATGGTGCACTTTAACCGGTTATCTTTTCACCAATGGTTTCACAAATTTTCTTATGGCATGTATTGTTTTGATAAATCACAATTGAAAATTTAAATCTTCGAGTTAGCTTCGATACCTGTTTTCTCCGAGTGGAGCTCGGTCACCCGCTGGTTCTTGAATAATATTAAGTTAAAAAAATAGAATTAATATTATTTATTGTTCTTTTTTATATATCACTCAATTTTAATGAATGTATTCAGTTCCGATACGAAAATAAGTATCATTCTTAGTTAAACAAGACAGTTATTTTAAATCTCAAACGATATTTCACTTTTTTTTTGCGGTTCCAACACGCCGGGTACCAGCTAGTATCAAATAAATAAACTAGCAAGCATTAATTTATATATGCAGGGGGGTTATCATTAAAGTTACCATGTTTAGTGTTACCCTGTAGTGTTCGCTCTAGGATGTAAAAAAAAACTTGATATTTAAGTTGTATGGATCATAGGAAGGAAAAAATAGCTCAAATTTCAACCGTCGGGTGGGGTGGCAGAGCACGAAAAACCAAAAACATAATTTGGAACTTTAAAACTTTAATTACAAAATATGCTCAATGTGCACTCCATTTACGTTAAGCACATGCTCAAAGCGTGTTATGGTGCGTTCAATAGTGGCACGAAGGTTTCTCGATCAATTGCAGCAACATGACGTGCTATGCTTGCTTTCAATTCATGCAGAGTCCGTATGATTCCTCCATAGACACGATCTTTCAGGAATCCCCACAACCAGAAATCACAGGGTTTCAAGTCTGAAGAACGCGGAGGCCAGGCAGTTGGAAAACTTTTTCTTGAAATTACCCATTGATCTTCACAGAGAACACTAAGCAATGACGTCACTGCTCGTGCAATGCGAGATGGTGCACCATGTTGCATGGAGACAGTAGTCCATAAACATTCTCGTTCTTGTAACGCAGGAATAATTTGCTGCTGAAGAAGATCGCGGTAACAGGCACCCGTAACGGAACACATTGGATAGCCATAAGGAGTGTACTCCTCAAAAAAAAAATGAATGAAATAAGTTGTAAAACCACACCACACAGTAATGTAATCATTATGTAGACTTTTCATGCACATCATTAGGACTTGCAGTACACCATATGCGACAGTACGCTACGTATACTTTTTATTATGTGAAATTCTGCAAAAGCGTTTAGAATTTGACCTAATATCGTGCAGTCAAACAAATATTTTTAAAAAAAATAATTAAGACTCGAGTTTCCAGGCAAGGCAAGACTCGAACTTTCCACAAGAAAAACAAATAGTTGCATCATCATTCAAATTTTCTAGAAAAAAAACTTTTCGTTTCCGCTCCGATTAGGAATAACGCAACCACTTTCTACAAAAATATTCTTTTGTTTCCACTTTCAAATGGTATAAAAGTCTGCGTCGAAAACATTTTTGCAATCGCATGGCTTCTGCCGAGACTTTCCAAAACGATGACGACATTTTCGCAGAGAATTTTGGCTCTGACAAGGAATCTCTAGTCAAGCCGCTTATTCTGGATTAATTTTGCGAAGACTTTTTGCCGATCTGCACCCCACTTCCCACGCCATTTCTCAGTATTGGGCTATATATCACGCCATTTATCAATGATTACACTTCACCATTACGTTGCGGCACCACCACCGCCGATTATTCGTCCTGCAACAATGGCATAGAGAAGTTACAAAAGACATGCTCCTCCACCACCGACTGCAACAAAGAGAAGCCACGAAAGGCATTTTCCACCTACGCCGACGATTCGACCTGCAACAGTAGCAAAGAGAAGCCACCAAAAATATCTTTCACCACTACCGACGAATTGTCCTGCATCAACAAAGAGAAGCCACGAAAGACCACCGACGATTCGTCCAATAGCAGCATTAAAGAGATGTCTCGAAAGACCGCCAAAGATTCTCCCAAAAAACTGCCGCTGTTTTCCTCGACATTCAGAAAGCTTTTGACCGAGTTTGGCTTGAAGCCCTTATTTACAAACTCATTAACTACAATATACCCCCACACCTAGTCAAAATTATAATTTCCTACCTCAGCTGCAGATTCTTCAAAATTAAAATTAACCAGGTATTTTCTGAAATAAAACCTGTAAAAGCAGGTGTCCCAAAGGATCTAAGCTGGGGCCTATTCTCTTCTCACTTTATATTAATGATATCCCCAAACAATTTAACACAATGTTGTGTTTGTACGCGGATGACACTGCAATACTAGCAAGAAACAAAAATCCAAACTTCATCACCATAGCTCTTAATAGACATCTCAAATCTCTTGAGGAATGGTTCATTAAATGGAAAATAGAAATTAACGCTACTAAAACCGAATCAATTCTTTTCTCTAAATATAAAATTATTAAAAAATACCCCCCTCTCAGATTTAAAAATCAACCCATCCCGTGGTCTAAGGAATGCAAATACTTAGGAGTCATTTTAGACAATAAGCTAACTTGGAAACCCCATTTTAATTATATAGACAAAAAGTTTCGAGACCTAACACGTAAATTTTATCCCTTAATTTCTCGAAACTCTAAAATGAGCAGGCAAAACAAAATACTTATTTACACCGCCTATTTGCATCCAGTACTAACATATGTGTGCCCTGTTTGGGTATATGCTGCCAGGACCAACCTGAGACTCTTAGAAATCCAGCAAAATTATTTAATTCGTCAATTTTGTAATATGAAATACTACATGCCTAATACAAACATGTATAAATGCCTAAATTACCCCCCCCCCCTTCAAAAAATTCATAGCCAAATTAGCAACTAAATTCTTCAATAACCTTGAATCTATAGATAATCCAACAATAGCCAATATCCCTAAATATTTCCCGGATGCTAAAATTAAAAAACCACGGAATATATTGCTCTATAATAATTAATCTCCTTTTATCGTCCATATAGTCTAATAATTAATCGTAACGTTCTACAGTTAAACTAAACTCCTGTTAAACTCAAAGTAGTCCTGGACAGCATACCCCCTCACCCTCACCCAGTCAATAACCAATCAGAATGGGTCCTGACACTCGCCACCCCACTCACCCATCCAGCTCTCCAATCCTACTTAAACAGACCTCAAGGAAATGATCAGGCAAAAGACATAGAAAATACAACGACTGGCAGTAGGCCTGCAAGAAAAAGACGATCCGCTTCGATTTTCGAATTACTGATGCAGCTTCTGTTGCTCTTCGAGATCCCCACCTCGCTGCTGTAGCTCGTCGTCCTCCCTTGCACGAATTGAAGCTGCCAATGTTTGTTCTTTCCACCTCCGAAAAGACGATGATGACGTTTGGATGACCAGTGGCCAATTTCAAACCAGTGGAGAAGAAAATTCCCAAGCACAAAGCTTCGTTCGTCTTGGAGTCGAGAGAAGCAGAATACGTTGTCACTTACAGTCTTTTGCCAGATCCAATCCAGAAAATTGTGATTCTTAAACTTTTCTTTATCTTTTAGTAAGTCATATTATTCAGATATTGTTGGGTAATCATATCTAATAACAAAAGAGTAATATGTCTATTCTCATTAGTGCTTTCCCCTTGATAATTATCATTTTTGTTTCTTGTATTTAAACAGTAATCGATTGTTGTAATATCATGCTATACCACTGTACACCTCAGAGATTTCTGTTTGAAGAAATTCAGTTTTTTTTAAAAAAAAATTAAAAATCAATTTCCATATGAGCATTTACGATATATTTTTTATTTCCAATTTCATTGCTACATGGAAGTTTCACTCTTTTTTTTTTTTCGCCTCTATTTCTTTAATATATCAATTTTCAATCATAAAATTCTGTAAAAATATAAAAGTCTTTATCCCAACTCCTCTTTATATCCTATTTAATTTCTATATGTATTTATATTTATCATGACCCTATTCGTGTTTATTAAATGCACTGTTTTTTTAACGATATTCATTCTAGAGATGACGAATATTTTCAGAGCTGTTATTACGTAACCAATATCAGAAAGTCACAGATACCAGTGATCAATATTTTTCATGGAAGGGTGTGATTCAAATCACACCCTTACTATGATCGTATCGTATTGTTGATATTTCAACTACAGCTCTTGCGATCACGATAGAAAGTTACAATCGATACGATCTGTCCAATGGGAGCTCTCAAACAAAAACGGAGTCATTCATAGGAGTAGGGAAAATCACACAATGATGCATGTTCTTGGAATAGACCTCCCACAAATAGTTCTGGCGGGGCGGGCAGCGGAGCCTATTGATCACATGCAGGCAGTTTCTCATTTCACAAAAAGTCATATTTCCGAGCTGTTCCGGTCTTATCTCAAGATAATGACTACTGCTGGATGCAAATGCGCGGCTTGTCTTATTGTACGAAAACAAGATTTCTTTCGCACTCAAGTCTCCTCATAAATATATATATTTAAAAAAAAACAAGTTTCTACAGGTATTCAACACTCAGAATAAATTTCATTTCTGATATTCTTAAATGAATATAAACACCATGCTTATTATTTTTCAACGATTGAAACGATTTAATTTTCGCATAATTAAATATATTGTGCCTAATTAGCATGAGAATTGTAATGCTCTGAATGATTATAGAATTTTTTAAAAACAGATTTATGGCTTATTTTCAAGCTTTTTTTAAATTTAAAGGGATATTTGAAATTAATTACCAATGATAAATGATTGGCTTCATGGATTTTTAAAAACATCTTGGGTGATGTACAGAAATTCATTCAAATGTAAATATTTTTTAATGTATGACCGACACTCTAAATGTTGGCATCACGTATATATCAATACTTTTGTTTAAATAACATCAAGATTATAGTTAGCAAAGAAAAAAATGCTCCATTTATTAAAATTTCATGGATTTCGGAATTGAACAGGAAGAAATTATAATGTTCGCATTAAAAATATTTCTTTGTTTACTTTTGCAATAAATTGATTTTCTTTGTGATATTTTTAATTTATTAAAGTTAAATAAATTACCAATTTAACATTAAATTTCTTTTGCTTTTTCCCTCCTTCTATAAAGTGGTCTAGAAGAATTTAAAAAAGAATGTAAATCATTGTAATTGAAAATAAAATCTTATAAATTTGCAACAAAAAAATTAAGAAAATACCAGTAATGTTTAGTGAATCTCAATCAATTTAAACCAAAGTTTTTAAAAATCGAATAAAAATTTCTGAAAATAAAGGGATATAAATTGCTGCAAAAGAGTTACAACCAGCTTTTCGATTGTCAGTCATGTGTATTGTATTATCTACATATTATTTTTATTCAAACTGTATTTTATTTTTTCTACGCAAACTGTATTAAAAAACCATAAAACTAAATTAATTATAAAACAATTATTATCAAAACTAAAATACATTCAAATTAACATTCTTAAATATTAAAATAAATTCTGCATTTAAAAAATGTTTATTGTAAATTTTTTAGCCATGTTTCGTATAAAACATTAAAAAATCGATATCATGTACAATAAATACGGTTTTTGTGTCTTGCAATATTATATACTTTTAGGAAATGAAAAAGATAACAGTAAAATTAATACATTATTTCACTAATATAAATATAATTATAAAGGTTTTAAAGACCTCAATTTATGAAAGCCACCTCTTATATTTGTGTATTTTACCCTTTAACAAGGTAATAAAATTGAAAGAAATCCCTAAATCTCAGTGCATAATAAATTTCCATAAAACATTTTATATTAAAATACATAATTAAAAAAATATTCGTGTTCCGTAGAATTTTTTAAAAAATAAATCAGTCAATAATGTAATTTAATTTAACTTGACAAAAAAAGAGTATCATCAAAAAGATTCCTACCTTTCAAATATCCGATTTAATCAGCGTCAATAAATGATTAATAAAAAATTAATAGAAAAAAAGGATTTTTTTTTTCATTTTTTTAATTACAAAAAGCTAAAAATCTTTTTTATATCTTAAACACAAAATATATTAATTCTTTCCTGATAAATGTCATAAAAAGGACAAAATAACGAATTAGTTATTTTCTTACTGGTAAATGTTTAATCTCATTGGCTGAATGTTTTTCAACTTCAAACCTTCTGAGTTCCAAAAAAAGTTTCATTGTAAAATTGCATATTAATTAATAAAAATTTTGAAAGATTAAAAACAGAACAGTGGCTTTGAAATTCTTTTATAATAAATTAGATTCACAAAAATACTAATTTAAATATGATAACCATTTTGTTCACGCACGTATGTATTGTGTGTAATTCTTAGCTTCCTTACATGTACAAGCATTTCCGTTCTAAATTATTGTCTGCACATAAAATTGTTTGGAGAAAAACTGAAATTTCTTTTTAAATTAAATAAATTTCATTTTTGGGGAATTAATGACTTCTTAAATGACATAGAAAGAAATACTTTTTTTAATCAATTTTCCCTAAAACGTCAATTTCTCTACTAGAATTTAAGATTTAAAAAGTGAAAGCATTAGAAAAGTATTATTTCAAATAAAAATTCATCCTAACAGTTTACTCTTTTTTTTTTTTTTTTTTTTTTTTTTTTTTGAAGTGTGTTGAATGTGAAAATGTTTTAAAATGCTTGCTAATTGAAGTCGGCGTGTGGCTAAAAGATTTACAGAAAATCAGCAGATGTTTTGAATTTGGAAGGTCCGTACTTCATTCCCCCTTTCCCTGCGTTCACTCTGCCCTTCACCACCTTTTTGACTTGACTTCTGGGAAAAAACACTATCTGAAAAGGGAGATCAATATCTTTCGTTTAAATAGACACTTACTAAACACATGTGGAGAATTGAATATGTTTTTCCAACACCACTTTTTCTGGTACTTGCAATCTTATTTTATTTTCGACTTCTTGCATCTTTTAGAGCTTTAGTTTTAAATTTAAAAAATGTAATCAGAATAATTTTATTTTATTGCTCACAAAACTTGAAATTGATAATTTTTTAAGAATGTCTTAAAAACTGCTGGCGCATGTATTTGATTCACAAATATTGATTGTGATTATTGTAGATTTAAATTTAAAATGTTCTTAAAATATAACTTAGATGACTTAGTGTTAAAAAAAATTAATGAAGCTAAAATGCGAGATTTATGGAGACTATACGATTTTATGTAAAAAAGAGAGTTAATAAAGCAGTCTTAAAAAATGTATTTAAATGACAGTTGGATGGATACTTATTAATAACAGTATTTGTTGCTTGATATATTTGTTGCTTCATAATAATAGTATTTGTTGCTTGTAATATGATGCCATTGCGTATATTCTAGAATTTCCGATTGAATGTTGCCTCAAATATTTTCAAATGCTTTAAATCACACTAGAAAGATTACTTAAAGCAAATGTCTATACATTAAAACTGGGAATTTAACCTATAGAAAAATTGTGAAAAAAGCTAAACTCCTAAGTGCTTCTACAGTAAATTTGTAGAATAAAGTTGGAGAATAAGGTTATTAATGGAAAAAAATTGAAACATTTAATAAGGTAAAATTCTTATTTTAATGAAGAAGCAAACATACTATTCGCAGCATTTTAGTAAATATTATAAAACAATGTGGTTAGTAAAAATTAATTAAAATGCAGAGCAAATAATTAAGATTTTTATTCATTAACGGTTATAAAATATTCTAACAATGCTATTTTTTCGGTACTATAAAATTAAATCAGCTCTATTTATTCTTAAAAATGCACACACAGACACACAAGACAACTGATAGAAATTTTTAATAGTAGTGCAAAACATATCACCCCATATAAAAATTATACAAATATATACACATCTTTTCTTTGTTTATTTGTTTCAAGAATTAAATTTTTACCCCTAATTTCGGGGAATAATTTTTAGAATCCAATGTCATAACAATGCTTTAATTCGTTGAAATAATTTTAAAAAAATTCCCGAGATTGGACACAATTATTAACAACCCGAACCGTATCAAGCAAAAATGATATATACCTCTGGGCGGCTAAATAATCTGAGTATGGCTTTTCTAAAATTTATCTCTATTCCACAAAAGATTACTTTAAAAAAAAGTACTTAAAAAAAAGAAATGGACTTTTTTCACTCTCCTTCCTTCCCAGCTGTGGGGGGAGGGGTTAATCACCTAGGGGGGAATGGGTTTCTAAACAATTTCATTATCTTATCTTCCTCACTTACAACGTCTCCCCCCCC
>JAPMOQ010038358.1:1000256-1019189 GCA_026543055.1 Argiope trifasciata
TCCAATATGTGACGCTTCAAAGTAGTAAATAATGCAGCAAATGTTAAACAATGTAGGAAATGGAGAAATTCAAATTTTAAAAGAAATTTCATTTCAGAACAATGCATAATTATATTATGTCATCCATCCTAAGAAATTAGATTTAAAACAAGCATTTTAGAATTTTTTTTTCAAAATAGTTTACAAAGAATTTAAAAAAGCCTTTAAAAGGAATATAAAATTAGTTATGCTTGGGATAATCCGTTCATCTAATGATTCTTTCTAATTGTATTAAAGAATTAAAATTCTTTTACTAAGATTACATCCATAAAAGTATTATTTTATATGAGAAATATTTACACGTGTGACCGGTGGTTGGTGGGTCCTAATTAAGATAAGCCTTCTTGTGTAACATTAATTTATTACTAAAACATATAAGGTTACGTTACACAGAGACACAAACAGAGAGTGGACAAAACACGTCAACACATAACGATAACAGAGGCTTAACTGACTATCTCTCTAAGCACTCACCAGAGGGCGGCGTGTAATGAGTGAATCATAGTGTAGGGGGAAAAAGAGAGTGCTACAGTCTCCCCCTCTGGCTGCGCCGACGTCCCGGCAAGTAGCCAGTACTAGAAGTAGGAGCTCTTGTTGCAGTCTGTGTTCTTGTTTTTGGCCTTTGGTTTCTCTGGATAAAGGGTTTAAGCCGAGATGATTTTGGCACAAACAAAGTTCCTTGATTTGTGGCGTGGAGTGCCACAGTGATTTTTGGTGGTCGACCGCGCTTTCTGAGTGGAGCAATTGGCTTTGAAGCCACATCTTAAAAAGGCGAAAGTGCAGAAACATGATAGGTTGCAATAGGTTCTGACGGCTTGTCAAGACTAGAAATAACATATGATGTTGGCGACTTCTGAGTTAGTATAAGATATGGACCATCACGTTTGGGCATAAACTTTGAGGTCTTCTTGTTTTTGGCTTTGCTAATGGGATGCAAATTGACCAAAACTTTACCACCAGGAGAAAAATAAACAGTTCTGCGATTTTTATCATAGTATTTCTTCCGTTGATCTTGCTTCTTTTCTATTCGGTCTCGTATATCATTAGTGATGTGCGCAAATCTTTTGAGATATGGGGTTATCTCTGGAACAAAGTTATCATTTTCAACCACGGCTTTGAAATTTTGCACAACATCGTCAACAGTGCGCAGTTCTCTTCCAAATTGTAGGAAGGCAGGAGTATGTCCTGTAGTATCACAAATAGTTGTATTCATGGCAAATCGAATTACAGGGAGTTTCGAATGCCAGGTATCATGTTCATCTCCCACAAGTATTGCTAGACGAGGTTTAAGGTCTCTGTTTTTTCTTTCGACAGGGTTTGCTTGGGGAAAATAGACTGGAATTAAACATTGGTCTATATTGAGAGTACAACAGATTTGTTGGAGTACGGAACTAATGAATTGTGATCCGTTATCACTGATGATTCTTCTAGGTATGCCATACCGCATAAACACTTCTTCGATTAATGTTGTAGCACATTCATGCGCGGTGGCATGAGCAAGAGGGAATAATTCAACTCATCTTGTAGCACAGTCTGCCACAATAAAAATCCACTGTTTTCCTGTAGCCGTCCGTGGTAGAGGACCAAATAAGTCAATCGAAATTATCTCGAATCTTTGAGAATATACTGGAGTTCTTAACAATCCAGCAGGCTTTTGGTTGTTAGCCTTGTAACAGTTGCATTCTGGACAATGCTTTATCCATTCTGAAATGTAGGATTTCATTCCAGGAAAATAGTATCGAGAGACTATTTTATTATCAGTACCTTCAGTGCCGTAATTTCCAGCTGTAGGGGCATCATGGTGTTCTCTAAGAACTCTTTCCCTTTCTTGCTTTGGGACAACCAATTGTGCTTCTTCAGATTCAGAATCTGGAGAGTAGCGATAGAGTAAACCATTACTCATAAGGTAACCTCGGTTTGACCAGTTAGCAAAATGTTCATCTTTATCATTGTTTTCGAAACAGTCTATTATTTTCTTCAAATCTTCATCTTTTAACTGTTCTTCACGCATATCACTGGCCTTTCTTGATGGCAAATCGATAGATATAGTGCATAATTCACAATTAGAATTGTTGTGAACACATACAGGTCGCGAGAGCATATCAGCTATAACATTAGCTTTACCAGGAATGTATTCTACTGTCAGGTCAAATGATTGCAACTGTAAAGCCCATCTTGCCAATCGGCCTGTTGGTGATTTCAGACTCAACAGCCATTTTAAGGGTTGATGGTCAGTCACAACTGTAATTTGGGCACCTTCTATGTAACCTCGGAACTTTTCGAGAGCCCTTACGACTGCTAATGCTTCTCTCTCGGTTGTAGAATAATTTCTTTCAGGCAAAGTAAGTAAACGACTCGCATACTCTATGGGATGTTCTTCTTCACCTTTTCCTTGAATAAGGATAGCTCCTAGAGCATAATTTGAGGCATCTGTTCGGATAACAAATGGTTTAGTGTCATCGACCTGTTTTAGAACCGGTGGAGAAATTAGTTTTTCTTTTAATGCATCAAATGCACACTGCTCTTCTTCGCCCCATTTCCATGTGGCTTTCTTCTTAGTAAGATTACTTAATGGGCGAGAAATTTCTGCAAACTGATGTATAAAATGACGATACCAACTGCAGGTTTGCAAAAAACTTTGGACTTGTTTTGTGTTTAGGTGAGGAGGAATTTTTACTATTGCTTCAACTTTTGCAGGATCAACTTCAATACCAGCCTTGGTGATATAGTGACCTAAATATTTTACTTTAGGGCAAGCGAAATTACATTTGTTTCTATTAGCATGCAATTTAAAGTATTTCAGGCGATCCAATACTTGACGTAAATCTTCAAGATGTTCTTCAAATGTAGAAGATACATCAATCAAATCATCTAAATATGCTAAAGTCTTGACTTTAAGGCCATTTCGGAAAATGTCCAGGAGTCTTTGGAAAGTCGTGGGTGCTGTTTTTAATCCAAACGGCATCCTTGTAAATCTTTAAATTCCAAATTGACAAACAAATGCAGTTTTGTCTTTGTCTGGAGGATACATTTGAACTTGATGGTATCCACTTTTTAAATCAATGGTAGACATGTAAGCTGTTTGTTTTGCGGTTTGTCCTAAAATGAAACCATCAGTAGGAGGGGCATGACTTGAAACATATTTGGGATCAAATGATTACACCTCTGGCTGATCATATCAAATTTAAAATTTTCATTTTTATATATGAATTCTGTTTTTAGAAATTCAAGATATTGGGATTGCTAAATTCGAATAAGTCTATGTAGTTCATTTCGTATGAAATGCTGTTCCACTAATGAATGCATACACTCTACTATTTTAACCAAGGGTAGATATTAAAAAGGAGACTTCATTAACTGATTGGATTTCTTCAGTTAAGATTTTTTTCCCTTTTCATGCTTCGAAATTTTATTCGAAAATATTTTTATACTTTATTGCTTAATACATTACTTTTAGTTAATTTTTTTTCAAGAGAATGTTTTTAATTTTACCCTTTATCGTCTGCGCTCCAGTACTTCGAAATAATTGTTCTACTCACCTCACAGAGAAAGAGTGCTCTCTGTGACTCACTTTTGACATTGTGGCTCTGGAATATTGTGGGTGTCAAAGGGAAAATACATAATGGAGTGAGAATGGTAATGGCATATTCAATTGTTTTGCAGCACTAATCAAGCGCCTTTTAAAAAGCACTATTTAAATAACTAATCATTTCAGTTAAATAATTTACACTGAAATCTTTCACCATTTTTTTTAAAACTTAATATTAACCTCAATAACTTAATAATAACACCTTAAATTATCCACACTTTGATATTTTTTTCTATTTTAGTAACCTTTATATAAAAATAGTTCCTAAAATAAAATGCATATGCCTTTTTAAATTTTTTTGAGTGTACAATGTGAGAAAAATGACACAAATTATAAAATATTAAAAATATGCATGAAATAATTATTATTTAGATTTGTTATTATTATTATTTAGATTTGTTATTATTATTATTTAGATTTGTTATTATTATTATTTAGATTTGTTATTATTTTTATTTAGATTTATTATTATTTATATTATTTTATTATTTATATTTACAAATAAAAATGTTATTTTAAAAAAACTACAAACAAATAATAGGTGTTATATGGCATGGCTAGTTAAATGAATGTTTAAAAAATTCCACTACTCTATAAATAAGTAATTAATAATATTTTAATTTATTAAATAACGGGGTCTTTTCTTGTTATTAAGAAAATAAAAGTTATTATTAGCTCTCATATTATTGAAAGAAATGCATCTAAACAGAAATTTGGAAACTTTCATAAATTTATCATCGTTGCAATTATTTATTCATTTTCAATATCTTTAAAATGTTTTAAAAATTAGAAACTCTCAGATTTCTTCAAAAATCTACCGTCTTCAAAAAAAATTTAATTTCGCTTTTTCGAGTGAAAACAATTTTTGTTTCAAGGGTATTACAATAGATGGCAGCACATCTCTATGGTTCTAAAATGAGAAATATCAATGAAAATTTTTTTTATATGTATATATCTCAAATCCAACAAACGTCACTTCTCAGGGCGGCTTCTCGGAGCCGAAACAATTGCAGATCGTGTCACTGATTTTACGCGTAGTTTTGTGTTTATGGCATCGTAATGCATGACGAGAGTGTAAGGATTGTAAACATACAGGGATTGTGTGTTTTCGTAGAATTTTTTAGTTAGATTATGTTATATTTCATATTGGATTTAAATTTCTTCATGAACTTTCAGTGATAAACAGGGTCCTCGACTTTTAAAAGAGTTTTACGAGGTTCCCTAAAAAGTGCTTTTTTAACATTTCTTTTACTACCGCCGATGTGGATTGGAATGACAATGTGTGCGGCTGTGGTGATGCTATCGCTGCCAGCCGTCACATCTAACACGAATTTAAGTAAGCTTTTTTGTTGATTTTCTTACTAATAGATTTTAGCCTGTATGCTTGTGTGGAGAAAATATGTCTCCCTAATTTTCCTTTCCTGAAATTTTACATATTACTCAATATTTAGAAATGTTTCTTTCAACCTAATCGATTCGATATTTGTTGAAATTGTAATTTTTGTTTTAAACGTTTAATGCCTTAAATTGAAAAATTTCGGAAATCACTCATTTATTAAAGAATGTGGCCATAATTTGTTAAATTATAGCTGTTAATTATGTTAAAATTTTAGGTTTTATTTAAAAAACTCATAGATTTTAGTTCAGGATGTGTTTAATTTGAAGTGTTATTGTATTTTTAATAATGTATATTTTAGTTTTGCATCTTTCGTATTAATTTATATTAATAAAATTCTGCTTGCCTCTTATAACTGAAGTGTTGAAAACCAGTAGCTAAATAATTGTAGTGCATATTGAAATAAGATTAGTAATGGAGACTTATTTTGTAATTATGTTTTTGCTGCTACTAAAACCAAATTTTGTTATCTTTTACTTTATAAATTTTAAGCAAACAGTTTAACAATTTTATGAAATTTTCTTTGATGTTAGTTTTGAATCTGGAAGATAGTGAATTGAAATAAATCTTGTTAATTGAAATCCATATATGGAAATCTGAATTGTAATTTTTTCCTCAAAAGTAATTAGATCTGGATTATTTTAAATATTTATATCTCGTTATGTTCACAAAAATGATTCATAAATTTTCTTATTGTAATCGTGCACAAACACATACATAAGAATTAAACAGAAACTATTTTTTTTTCTTTTGTGAATTAAAATTAAGAAGCTTGATAAAAGTTTTAATTGTTTTCATTTTTATTTTCTCATTTTTTTTTTTCATTCATTTTTTAAAAAGCAATGATACATCTCATATTCTGATTCTTGTGCAAGATTTTTTATAATTTTAATCTTAAGAAGGTGAGAGTTATTATTTATTTTTCTATTCATGTGAATATAATTTTTGAGATGAAACATATAAATTCAGCTTTAAAGAATAATGATATAAATTAACTAAAGATGTTTTATTATTATTTAGAATTGTAAGAATTATAATTGGTGAATATAGAAAAATGAGTAATTCAAATATGTAGAATTTATTTTGTCGTATGAGTATTTTAAATACTCTTATTGTGATTGTATTTATAACTATTCTATAATTATATAATTCAATTTTTATAATTAAATTGTAATTAAATTATAAACTTTTAGTTAACATAATCATGCAGAAAGAAATAAAATCAGTGTCTTTTAGTATTTTTGTTTCTTATATAAACTAGGTTGTTTATGTGTTTTATTATTGTTCATTTGAATCATCAAATCTAATTTTGAGGGAATGTTTTTTGAATGATTTTCAAATCAATCATGATGATTATGTATTTTATTCTATATATTTAAATCAGTAAAAGTAATTTTGCAGATATATATGTTTTTGATGTAGGTATAGTGTAAGTGTTTGAATTATGATATGATTTTAGCAAGTGAATATTAAATAAAAAAAATTTTTTTTAGTTGTCACTGCTTTTGCTTTATTATAACTTTAAAAGTAGAAATTTTTTAAAAATTTTCTTTTTTATATAGAACTATAAAATTTATTATATTAATATGTATATAATAATTTCATATTCTAAAAAGAAAACAAATCTGCTATGTTCTTTAAAAAATTTAAAATTAATGAAGTTACCATTCTTTTGATTTCATTTAACATATATTTTCAAAAATAACATATTAGTGTTTGAAAACAGTTTCTACAAATTCAGTTAGTAATAATGATAATTTTTCACATACATCCTCCATTGCTTGAAACTCTTTAATCCTTTTATTTTTGTTTCTTCATACTCAAAGTGTTTCTTTTCTCTCCTCTGCAAATGTTTTCTCAATGAAATCTCATTCCTCCTCTTCTTACTTTTGAGTATTTGAATTGATGCCCAATATAAGTACAGAATACCATTTAAAGAATTTCCTATTAATGCACATTTAATAATTAAATGTATACACAAATAATGTGTATCGGTATTGACACAAATGTATACATGCCAGATGTATTTAATATACAACATTGAGTTAAAATAATTGTTGTTATTGCAGATAGTGTAATTAATTTTTTCTTTGAATCAAACATGAAATATTAATTTAATGATTAACTTTTTGAAAGCAAGGAAATAAATAAATAATAGACAAAATAATGATAAATAAACCAAAGTTTGCTTTGAAAGCATCTTGACCATAGCTAAAAATTCCATATTTTCTGATCAAGCTGAAAATTCTATATTTTCTGATCAAACTAAAAATTCCATAGTTTCTTACTCTTATAGTTCCAGATGGCTTAGGTCAATTAAAAAAAAAAATTATTTTAAAGAGAATATTCGAAGAAAAGTTTTAGTTTTTTATTCTGACTAATACCAATTTTTAGTAAGTCACATATGATTGGTTGAATAGAATTTCATGGGAGATATATTGAAAAATTGTGAAAGTGTTATTAAAGATGGTTTTCATGCTCCTTTGTCATGACAAGCATTTATAATATCTAGTAAAGATCTGAATTTGCTCAAATTTGTTAGTTAATTTAAACTCAAATTGTATATTACAAAGGAAACACAGATATATTTTCTAGGTATATAAGAAAGATAAATATTTCCTCTTCTAGGTTAGTGATTTTGGGAAATGCAAGAAGTTGAAAAAGTATTTTAATTTTCATTTATCTTAAATCTTATTTCTGTTTGTTAATTTTTTTTTTACCATTTGATATTTAAAAATAGCGTATTATTGGCTGATAAATGAATAAGAATTTAGTGTGAATTGCTTAATTGCATTAAGAAAGGATAAAAATATTTGTATTCTAAGAAGTTACATGAAACATAATTTAAGTCAAGATTTGTTGTGTTGTGACTAATCTCGTTGTCGGAAGCCAAGATTTTGTTTTATTCATTTCCGACGATTGTTAATTGTTATTCTTAAAAGAGAGTCAGTTATTATTATCATCACGGTATCTTTTTTTAGGCATTGGTGGCATTGGATTAAATATTTGTAGTAGAGGCAACATTTAAATTATATTAGAAATTATATCAGATCACTACAAGTTTGGGATTGGTGTGCGAGAAATGTTTGTATCCTCGGCAATTGTTAATTGTTATTGAAATTGAATATAATTAATTGAAAGCATTGTATGTAATTAATATTCACTATTTACAAAAATTAAAAGAAATGAGAAAACTAAAGAAATGTAAAACAATTAAAAAATGAAACTTTTGATTTTTTAATTAAAATTCATTTTATTCTTCAAGTTATATCGTGTTTTCTGCTTTTTAGATATTCTTATCTAGTAGTAACTAGCTGGTCCCCGGCGCGCTGCTGTCGCATAAGAAATAATTTTGAAAATATCGTTTGAAATTTAAAATAACTGTCTTATTAGGAGCGATGGAAAGAATAATATTTATTTTGGTATCGGAAATGAATGCATTCATTGAAATTCAGTGATATATAAAGGAGAAGCGTAAATAATATTAATTCTATTTTTTTTAAATTTTATTAATCAAGACTTTAGGATTGACAATATTCCCCCCCCCCCTTCCCATCTTCAACAGAAACAAAAAAGTGCAAGAAATAAATATTCGAGGTTTCATCGCCATCGGAATAGCACAGCAGAAGAGACCTATAGATAAACATTCGTTTTTATTTATGTTGATTATATGAAAAAAACACAGTTATTTCTAATAAAAAAAATTAAATTAAATTACTTTTTTCAAAAAATAGTAGGAGTTTTTGGCAAGTCGATGTTTATTATTATTTTGTCTTAAGATATCCGTTTTTTTTTTTTTTTTTTTTTTTTTACAAATTTTGTGAAAGTAATTTTTGCAATCCAGTGTTTACTATTTCAAATTCTTGTATTAAGTTCATTTAGGAATATGCAAAGTTTCATTCACTCTGCATAGGAGTGAAAGTATGCGGCTTTCTTATCCCTTCGTATCACTAAGACTTTCCCTGGCAAGCTGCAGAATTCTTTTTTCTTGCCCAAATTGCCGTTCGGAGTGAAGCTTGCAAACAGGAAGACGAAAAATGCCCAGATGCGCCCTTATCGCCCACCCTTCCTCCTGTGTGCGCCTGATGTTTGTCGACGGCATCATCTGCTTTATGAATTTTTCCTGCACCCCGCCGGGCTGCGTGCCTGCCTTCACCCCTCCCCCCAAACTGTTTGTTTCCCGCGCTCTTTCCGTATCTCGCCCCAACACCACTCCTTCCGGCTCGATTTATAAATAGAATTCCAGGGGCGTTTGGGTCCCCGCACATGTACCCGGGCTGGAACCTGCTTCCGGACTCCAGTTTTTAAAGAAGAATGCTTTTATTTTTTTTGTTTCATTATTTTAGTCTGGACTCCTATTGGGAAATAAAAATTATTATTTTTTAAAAAAGATTTGATATTGATTTATTTTTTTCTGATTGTAGAATTTTACTTACTACTACTTTTTTATTTTTCATCCTTCGATTTTTATAGTTTTGTTTCATTAGTTTAGTCTAGACTTCTATGGAGCAGTAATTTTTTTTTTAAATTAAAAGATTTGATTTCATTTTATCTGATTGTAGAATTTTACTAAGATGGACATTTTTCATTCTTCATATCGCCGTGAAATTTGAAAGATGCGCTTTAAACTTATGATTTTTCTCCTTCTTGATCTAAGCCATGATTTAAGAATCTATTTTTATTTGTTACTAGTTGGTGCATCCTGTTTGGAGCATTTATTTTTATTTTAATTACTATTATATTAAATTATTGCTTTTGAGCCTTTGAAGTGTTTTTTAAATTTATTTTCAATAACTTCATACTTCCACTTATTGATGAGTAGCTGGCACCCGGCGTGCTGCTGCCGCCGAAAAAATATTAAGTACAATCAATCAATTTGGCACAATATACGAACAAACAAATATTCATTTTTATATATTGGATTTGTGTTCTTTTAGAATTGTAAAATGTGGTGTTCTTTCAGAAGGGTAATAAAAGAAGCTTTATTGTATCTCGTGATTCGTTTAATTTTCAAATTCGTTCAGAATCTCAGATTTGATTTTAGAAAATGTTATTAAAATATTTTCTTTTAAAATGGATTAAGAAAAAAAAAAAAAAAAGTCCCCTAAAATCGTCAATATAGATGAAAAGATAATTTTTGAAAATTAAGATGGTGCAAAATTATTTGTACTACAATATTTTTGGTAGTTTCTGCGAAAGACGCTAAAATTTAATTAAAATATAAAATAGCCAGGGTTGGTCTTCTAAAATTTTCTCGAGTAATCTGTTATAAAGTTGTTAATTCTGAGATCGACTTGCATGACATTTGCGTATTATAGCTACAAAATATTAACCTTTCACTTGGATGTAGCATTTCTATAGAATTAATTGTCTCCTCGGGGAGACAGAATCAACTGTCTCCTTAATCTTTGGTCTATAAATGCGGTTGAAATTCGATTAAAAAATTCGATTATTATTCTATCCCTATAACCATCCCGTAGGGGTAAACAAAAAGCTGACCAAGTTTCATCGCAATCGTATGTAAAGTTTAGGAGGTTATATGAGATATACAGGCAAACATTCATTTTTATTTATAGAGATTTAAAGTTCAGCATTTCTGTGCGGAAATCAAATTTGTCCTTACATGGGAAAGGATAAAATAAACCTCTTCGTTATATCAGGTAGAAAGAATAAAAATGATCTAGAGAAATGATTTACTCTGGAAAGATTGGCCTTGGAGTATTTCTCTGTTAAATTTGACCTGATGGCAAAGTCTCGGCTTCTGGTCTGAGATGCTCCGGTTTCGAAACCGAATTCCACCAAAAATCTGATTTGCTTGTGGGCCTGAGTCCTTCTGCTTTAAATGCAAGAGTCTTCTGAATGTGTTGCCGCGTCCTTTGAATACGTTTCAAATGACGATGTTCGAAATGCAATAGTCCTCTTGTTGTTTCAGATATGTATATAAACTAAATCGATGCCTCATTTTCATCGATGATGCATAGTTGATTATTCCAGTGCAATGATTTTATAACTCGCATACGAGGTTTATTTTCTTTCAGTTCCGATGACTATTGTTCGCACTGATTTCCAAACATGGGAACAATTTCATATGCCAATTTTCGAGTGCTTGAAGTATTTCAAAATCAGATTATTATGTAAAATAGGAAACAAACAACTTATTTATGTAATCAATTAACTTGTTAACATCTCAATAGTAAAACGAACAACGACAAAACCCTGCTATTGTAGGGATTAAATCAACATGAGTAAATTAACTAAAATAGGTTATTATTATTTAATCTAGTTGTCATTCAATTAATTTTTTTTGTTTACTTATTTTTTGGATTGTGACAGTGCTTATCTTGGACAGAGATTATCATCCTTTTAAAATTTTGTGCCACATAAATGGGAATAAGAAGTATATTCTTGTCAGAAAAAGTCTGTTTAATCTACATTTATACATATTTGATCACTAGGCAATTATTTAGGAATAAAAGAAATCTCATCATAGTGATATTAGTTCATTTTTATGTATATGCTTTATAAAGAATTAATTAGCTTTTAATAACAAATTTAAAAAATAATCAATGTTTTTTAAAAGAATTATTAAAAAAAATGGTACAAAATGAAAATATCACTAGGCAATTATTCAGGAATAAAAGAAATCTCATCATAGTGATATTATTTCATTTTTATGTATACGCTTTATAAAAAATTCATTAGCTTTTAATAACAATTAAAAAAAATAATCAATGTTTTTTAAAAAGAATTATTAAATAAAAATGGTACAAAACGAAAAGTTGGTTTTCCAATGAAGAAAAGTATGCTAAAATAAATTGCTATGAATTGTTAATTAAATTTTAGTAGCTGTTTCGGTAAATCATGTGCTTAAATCCTTTATTTATGGGGAATGTATTGAATCAGTTTGGATGCGTTTTTAGGGGGAAAGATGTTATTCCATTCTGTGATAATTAGTCTTTCAAAGTTATGTAACGCTGGCAAATTCAGGAAGTGCCAATGTTTGACAGGGTTTAAGTTTGACCCAAGTGTTTTTTGATATTGTAAATGGCTAGAATTTTACATTATGGAAAGTATGTCTAAGGATCATTGTCCTACATAAACCAAAAGTCACCAAGATTTGACATTTATGCTTTATTTATTGCCTACGCGATTTCCAGCTTCAGTCATTTGCTGCCTTCAATTAATTGAAAACCTCTCAGCGGAAACAGGATCATGTTCTCACATGATTAAAAAAAAATGTTTGTTTTTTGTTCCGGATAATGTCCATCATCCGCCTGCCAAAACAATCCCCCTCTTCCGTCTCTCGAGGAGCAAATTCTTCGCTTCCTGCGCGGAGCAATCGATATTTTCCGAGAGAAGACGCTCTTTGTGGGATGGGATTATGTTTGGAAAAGTTAATAAATGGCAACTTTGAGGGGAGGAATTGAAGTTTCATTATAAATCGTTTCATCTTTAGTTTTGGTTTTTCAAACGCATTCGATATAAAGGTTGTCCAAAAAATAGATCTTTATTAATGAAGTTAGAAACTTATTTTTTTTTGTTTAAATTACTTTTTGCCTTCATTTTTAATATGTAACTAATTAATGAATAATAATTATTGTTAATGATAAATGAATAATAATTATTGATTACAAATTATTATTCATTTAAATATAACAAATAATTTTTGATAACAAATTATTATTCATCAAATTATTATTAACAATGATTGTTGAATATCTGTTGATTGAATGGCGCCCTCCCCCCACCGGTGATCCGCAAAAAGTCTTTTAAAATAAAATTCAACACGGAAAGTTTTGGATAATTCTTATCGTAGAACAGCAGACCTTGTACAAAGATTGATGATTGAATAATATATTGATTTCTTTTTTAAGTTGTTGAGTTTTCATTTTTCCGTATACACACTCATCCGTTAAATTCGTGTACCAAATTTTTTCCCTTCCATTTTATACATATTATATTTACTTGCATCCGTTCAGGCAGACAGGCTTCTTGTGGATGGATTTCGTTCAAAAATTGATAAAAACTTGTAGATTTGGAGTTAAAATTATATACAAAAACTTCATCCATCCAGTTCAATGTGTGGTGTTGTATGATCGAATTCATGAACAGACAGTGCCGACCATCTGGGGTTTTGCGGCGGGTGCTATGTACCCTGGCCCCGCGTCTGAGAGGACCCCCACAGTGATTAAGAATTAAAACAGTGTTCTGAACAATAATAATGTGACACTTACTTAAAGTCTTCAAACTTGTTTCCATGTGGCTGGCTAAGCATCGACTCCCGCCTTTATGAGGCAAAGATCGCAGCGATATCTATAAAAAGGCGAGAAATGCTCATTTATGAATAAGAGAATCCCCATCAGACATGTTAAGACAGTGCCCAGAAGTCGAGGCTGAGACTGCTTTGAAATGGACTTGCAAATTATTAACTATCTACTTTTGTGGTGGTGGGTCTAATGCCACTTGGTCATACCAAACAACGAATGAGCGGAGCCCTTTCGAATGAAGACAGAGGTGTGCGCCTTTCGTTGTGAACGAGCACCGTTCAGGTGAAAGGACGACTTTGCTCGAATACACACGACACAACTCTTTTGAGGGGGATGTCAAACTCGTTCACCCATCCGCAAGTCAGAATCTAGAACCAAATCAGAGACCGGCTCATCCCTGATTCAATACCCCCCAGAGGAATCATTTGTTATGGGAACTGGGAGGACTTTGCAGTCACGACCTATTGAACGTGCCCCAACTGCCGTTAGCCAACACGGCGGTCTTTGGCTGAGACGAGGACAGAACCCGCGACCTTTCGGTTACGGGACTGACGCTCTACCAATCAGGCTACCGCGGCCCACTTTTGTTTGTATCCAATGTAATATTTCTTTCAATCCTTTGCATTGTCAGTGACTAAATATAATAGATGCTGAACCCTCTTTCAGGAAATTAAAATGAAATAAAGGATTCTCTTCGGTCAAGCAAATGGGTATAATGCTTAAACGTTCTTGCTATACCAAGTATCCAAAAAGAAATTGGAAAAATTGTCATTTTCACTTAGTATATAATAGTAAAAACAAAATCACGCATTCTTAAATAAATATGCAAATGTTCGTCTTTTTTTTTTACTTCACAAAATGTTGAGGGCCCCAAATAGTTTCTTGCACCCGGGCCCCTTCATAGAGAAGACCGGATCTCATATAAAATTTCCAAAATGTATTTTTCAGATTCGTGGAGGTCTGAAATGGCGTTTTGTCATCATCAACGCAGAGGGTTGAATCTTTTGAGATGGTTGCCCTTTTTCATAACGAGCAGGCAAAATAGAGGTTGTCCACTCTCTTCTGCGCAGACCAACCCTCGCATCTCGTCACGTGGTGCGCGTTCACGATCCGTCGGTGGTTGCGTGGGAGTGCGATGGGTGGTTTTTATGAAGAGCTCTGTTTGTTTTTGAGCTCCGAGCATGCCAAATGCCTGGCTGGCCGAGATCTCGTTCTCTGATGTATGAGGATACTAATGCCGACTGAGGCCAGTCGCCTTCTTGCGAAAGAAACAAACGGCTGCTCTTCTTCAGGGCTTTAATGAGATCGGGAGAATAAGATGTAAGCTTTTTGATATAAGCTTTATCTATACTAATATATTTGTGAAAGATCGCATTTCAAAAACTTGAAACAGTAACACAGAATGAATAGTTATGCTTACACTTTTTGTGATTTCAATAAATGAGATGTTCCTTTACTTTTTGAGATTCTTTATATATTGTTATCTATACTGATATTATAAATGTGAAAGTTCGGATGGCTGTTTGTGACTCAATCACGTCAGAACGGCTGAACGGAATGCAATGACATTTAGCACAGAGATAGATTAGAGTCAGGAATAGAGCATAGGCTACTTTTGTTCCGGTTCATTGAGTGGTTGTTACTGAAAGGGCGTCAAAATTTTAATTATGTTAGGGTAGACTATTAAAATCAATAAATTATGCCAATTTAGTTAAAATTACATTTAATGACATTAAAGGACACGATTTACACGGGTACAAAACTATTTGGGACAATAACATTTAACATGTATGCATTAAAATAATACTCGGGGACTGCATCATGCTTGACACTCGCTTCAAAGACAAGGATTTATTGTTCATGGTAACGGTCAATAGAGAGCCGAGGAAAACAGTTATGGTTACATGGCTCATTTTTTATTCAAAACTAAATTACGCGCCAAAAAACTGAGGCCAAATCTCGCCAAAGATGAGTAAGACTCCAGTTTTTTTCCCCCAACAGAGTTGAGGCTAGGCTTAGCAGAATTTTGGCCAATTATTTCAAAAGATTCCCTTAATTTTCTTTGTGTTTGATGCATTTTAAATCGAATGTTGTTAATGAATCGATCTTTCGGATTCATTATGAAGTACTTCTAAATGAAAAGAGAACAGAATAAAGGAAATAAAAACTTTCTAATCTGCATTTTGTCTTCATTATCTTAGCACCACTTAGGAATTAATTCCGAGTCGATCTCTGATTTGGATCTCAATTCTGACTTGCGAGTGGATGAATGAGTTCGACCGACCCCTAAAACGGGTTATGTCGTGTGTGTTCGAGCAAAGCCGTGCTTTTACCTGAATGGTGCTCGTTCACAACGAAAGATGCACACCTCTGCCTTCATTTGAAAGAGCTACTCTCATTCAGCTTGATATGACCAAGTGGCATTAGACATATCCGAGGAATTAATTCCAGGGAAAAGAATTGACTGCAAAATTTGCAACGTTTTTTAATACAATTTTAGGAATTCAGTGCTCGAATGAAAAAAGTAAAAGAAAAAAAAAAGTCTATTACTAAGTGTACTGAATTACACTTGCAAGTTTGTTGTAATAACTGGTTTTTATTAAATTTGCTATGTATGAATGCAAAAATGTAGTTGCGTTCTATGATTTTCCTTCAGTTTTTTTAAATCCTTAATATTATGATAAATTAGTCTTGTGTATCTTTATTAAAATTTTTTAAAATTTCGCATTTCGAGATCGATAAAAATGTCGTTTGGCCGGTTGCCCGAAAGATTTCAGCCCAGAAGAGACGCGGGCTTTGCTAATGTTCGCTTTTTCTTCTTATCAGGGAATTTTGCCATCAGCTGAAGTACTTCTCTGCTTTTTTTGTACTTTTTCGTTTTCTTACTTTCGTGGCATAATCCCGGAAGGCTGCAACTGATTAATGCACGGCGGTGTCTTGTATTTGGCAAAGAAATTCGTTGCTGCTTTACTTGCTTGTTGTGTATTTTAGTTGGATAAATCATAAGAGTTTTTGGGTGGAGGGTGTTCTCTACTTTGCAGCTGCCCTTTCATATAGCATGCATAAAGACATTCGTACATTGGATACTTCGGAATGATTCCATGAATGGCTGCAAAGGGTGCAGCTTCCCAGCAGACAACGAGAGGAACAAAAAATGCAAAAAGAAGATTAAAGTTTTTCGCGTTCCTAATAAGTGTTCAGTGTGATTATCCTTGGTCACAAGGGTGTTATCGAAACATTTCTGCTTGAGCACAGAGCCGGCCTTCTCTATGAGTTGGCCAGGGTGCAAGAAACCATTTGCGGCCCTAAATTTTTAGCAGAGTAAAACAAAAAAACCCCCAAAAAACCGTACATTTGCATATGTATTTAATAATGATGCGTGATTTTGTTTTTGCTATTCATTACTCCTCAAAATGACAATTTTCCAATTTTTTTTTTTGGATACTTGGTATATCAAGAGCGTTTAAGCATTATACCCATATGCTTGGCCGAAAATAATCCTTTATTTAATTTTAATTTGCTGAAAGAGGGTTCAGCATCTATTATATTTAGTCACTGACAATGCAAAGGATTGAAAGAAATATTACATTAGATACATACAAAAGTAGATAGTTCATGTTTTACATTTGAACCCAGCCTCGACTTCTGGGTGCCGGGTTCGCCGCTCTGTCTGAACACGCCTGACGGGGATTTCATTATCCATAAATGAGCGTTTCCCACCTTTTTTTATACATATCACTGTGATGTTTGCCTCATAAAGACGTCAGTCGATGCTCAGCCAGCAACATGGAAACAAGCTCGTAGATTTTTATAATGTGTTATATTAGTATTGTTCAGAACACTGTTTTAATTCTTGAGTGGGTAGTGGGACACGGGTAGTGGGACACGGGTGCATAGCACCCACCGCACCCTACAGATGGCTGGCCGTGCATGAGAATACTAATTAATTGTTAATTATGCTACTACCGCTTGATTCATAATTAAAGTGGTATGTTTACAGTCAGTGTATGACAATTCTATTAATGACGAAGCAGGAGCTGAAACTTCCATAAGTTTTATTCATACACATACATGGACACGGATATTTCTAAATTACTACGCAAGCACAGCACAAAACAAGAGAGAGAGTGTGTCCATTTCGCCGAGTCAGCGTCTCGAATACATCTGGTTAGGTTTAGTTTAGTTATATTTACGTCCCGTTGTAAAGCAACACTTGGGATATTTTGGGACGGAAATCGTCATTTTGAACCACGGTCAGATGACGAGGATGACACCTGAGATGGCACCTCTCTCTCCACATCACACCAGCGGGAGGTTGTTTGATCTGACAGATTTAACGTGCAAGAGACCCCCTCACACAAAGGTTCTTCTGTCGAATCGAGTCTCGAACTTGAAACCGAAGCCGTGACTTTACCACCAGGGCAGCGCGGTCTGCATCTGTTTAGGGAAACAGATTTTTCCTCTTCTCCATCGGAGGGAATCAAAACTCTTTTAACAGTGTGCTTTCATCGCGAACACGCAAGTATACAGAATCTGAGAACTCTTGCATTTGCGGAATCGTCAGCGAGATGCCATTTACTTCTCTAGTGAAATGAAACCGAGTAAACGTCCCTTGAACGAGGCTTCTTGAGTGGAAATGAATCCATCGGTCCCTGCAGCTTTTCGAGTATCGAACCAGGGCTTCCTTCACCCAGATATGTTAGTTAGTGGAACTGCGATTGTATCTCGCGTCATTACGAGCTATAATCACAGTCGAGAGAGCTGTGTACAAGTGTCTTTCATTGTTTATTTCCAACCACTCCATTATTCAGCACCTTCTTTCCGAATGTTTAGGCGGTTGTCCGGGCGACGTTGCGCCGTCTGCATTGGGTTTGCCTCTGGCCGATTCTGTGTGCTTTCAAAATAACGCGGGTTGGATGGGGTTCGACCTCATATTTTTTCAATTCCTTCTATTACCAAACACTCTCCCAATATATATATATATATATATATATATATGTATGTATGTATGTATGTGCGTGTGTATATATATATGTGTGTGTGTGTGTATGAGTGTGTATGTATATGTGTGTGTGAATGTATGTGTGTGTGCGAGTGTGTGGGTATAAAGATTTAGAACTTTCTAAACAGATGGCAGGTTCGAGTTTGGTTTGTTTTAGTTCAGTTATATGAACGTCCCTTTGTAAAGCAACACTATGGCTATTTTAGGACGGACCTCGTCATTTTGAACCACGGTTAGATGATGATGGTAGGTTCGAAGACATTTCATTTTAAAGTTCGTTTTATTCCATCTCCGGAGAAAGGCAGGCTTATTTGAAAGCAGCGCGGATAAGTAGAAATGACGGGAAAGGGGAGAAATTAATTTTCCCTCGTGTAATATAGCATATTTTGATGGGGAAAATATTGTTTACAGTGCTAATATATTGTTAAGATTCTCCTGGGGATTTCTGAACATGTGACTTTCAAAGCAGGGAAACACAGGGATCTTTTTATAATTTTTTTTTCTTGAATAAATGTAGATAACGTGGAATCTTATGAGGAAATAAGAGAATATAATTAGAATGACTTTGTCGTGGGTAAAATTAAGATACAACTTTAGAAAATAATTTGGATTTAAATTGAATGTTAGAATATCATTGCAC
>JAPMOQ010038358.1:1036425-1076107 GCA_026543055.1 Argiope trifasciata
ATTTTTTTATTATTTATTGGCTGCTTATTTATCGCCATTTTTTATTATTATTTATAGCCATTTTTTATTATTGGCTGCTTATTTATCGCCATTTTTTTATTATTTATTGGCTGCTTATTTATCGCCATTTTTTGTTATCGGGTAGGGAACTGCACAAAGGTTGCGTATTTATTTTTGTTTTCATCGTCCTAGGTCACCAACTTAACGACTGGTAATAGTTTGGTCCGAATTCGCGATCTTATGGTTCATAGCCAGATAACATGACTACAAGGCTAAAAGTGACCATTCAATCTTGGGGTTGTTACCTAGCTTATAAAGCTTCCACTGCAGTATGGACATTCCCTCACCAGGCCGACGAGAACAGTCGCCTTATTGAAGGCAGTTGCAAATCCTTAAGAATATTTAGGAATCACGATGCCGTCGTCCTGGCATAGGGGTAGCACGTCTTCTCCTTGATCTGGGCATCCCAGGTTCGAATCCCGGTTCGAACATGGTTGTTCTTCCTCTGATCGGTCAGAAATGTGTGAATGTGCCTCCCTGTAAAAAGGGGCTGTGCTAGCGAATGAGTGATGCGTGAATGACAAAGTTGTAATTTGGCTCTAATTGGCACTACTAAATCAAGAGACTCACCCTATCGGCTTAAATCGCTGTCTTCGTTTAGTTGGGTTTTTATGGCGCAAGAGCCATGACGTTGACCCTATTGCGCCAATCGCTGTCTTTGTAACAGCAGGCTTGTCCAATGACAAGTGCCATAAGAAACAATAACAGGAATTACAATAACCGCATTAGAATGCGCGTTTCACTGATATTATTTCGTCTCTAATACTTCCAACCGTTTCTCTCGCCTCCTTTAAAAGGACGATACATATCGATAACCATCCAACTTACTGCGAAATAGTGTAGAAAAACATACTTATTTAGTTGCGACATTTAGCGAAATTTTATCGATAAGCGAATCACATGAGATATTATTATACTTTCGAATCGTTATTGGATACGAGCAATTTTTTTTTTCTTCCTTGCTCTAAATCGATTTATAATACACAATTCTAAAAAAATCGATTTTAATATCCAGTTTTGACTAAGAAATTGGTTTTTTCCTTCCATCGTTTTTTCATAAATAATTTAATAAGTTTATTACATGCGACATTACTGCCTTTCGGTATATTTAGAAACTGTTTGATTTACTCGACTTTGAAAAAAAAAAAAAAAAACTGTAATTATTATTTTCAGATTAATTGAATATTTAAAATAATTGTTGTGCTTTTAAAGTTCTTTTTATTCTCTCTTCCGGAAGGCAGGCATGTTTATGTACAAGTGGCGCAGACAAAGATAGTGCGGCACGTAAGCAGAAGTAGGCAAGAGGAACGAAATTACTTTTCCGTCATCTTATACATTCCTTTAAACAGCTTATATACTATTGAGATTCCCTTTGCGATTTCTGACACACGTGGGTTCTGATAAGGGAAACACAAGGATCTTTTGTAAAAAGTGTTTGTTTAAATCAGCCATTTCATCACTTCACTCGCAGCATGAGAACCGCTGATTAAACCATTTTTCCAAGCTTCTCTTGAATTAATCCAGTAGAAACGGTGGAATTGGATCTGGAAATAAGAAAATATTTTAGAATAATTTTGACATGGTTTAAATTCAAAAGAAATTTTAGAAATTAATTTAAATTAGTTACATATATGTGTGTGTGTGTGCATATACATAATTTTGCAGAAACGTGTTCGAAAAGAAGAAACTTTTGCAATTTTAACTTCGATTCATTTCACCGCTGGAGTCATAATTTGTATAAGAGGAGAGAAAAAAAATTGACGTCAGTTTAAATTGCGATACTATAGAAATATAGCAGAGAATTTACCTGTCAGCGATTTTACACTATATAGAGATATTGTAAATTTCCCTATATATTGTAAAATCACTGTTTGATAGAGATTTTGCAAAATCTAAATTATTTGATAGAGATTCTTTTTTACACCAAATAAATGTTAAGTACCTTCGCAAGGAATGTGTGAGAGACAGGGGTATTTTATGCCTTATCTCTTAGCGGGAGGGAATTCAAAAGTCGTTTGTTTTCTAGAGCCCTTGTACAAATTAATTAAATAAATAGGTTGAAATTGGATCAGAAAATAACATTTTAGAATGGTATTAACATGGGGTAATTTAAGATAAAAAGGGAGAAATAAAGTAGGATTTAATTTAAATTTAAAAATATAATTACGCACACACTGTAATACAAACTTGATTATCTGTAATAGTTTTATTTACCCTAACTAATAACTATTTGAGGAACAAACAGCATTGAACAAACACAGCATCACATCATTGAACAAACACAACATCACAGTATCGAACAAACACAGCATCATATCATTAAACCAACAGCATCCCAGTAGAATTGGAATGAGGAATTGTTACCTGTTACAATATGGAATAATAACAGGATGACTTGTGTAGAATGAAAATTAAGTTTAGTTGGCTCAACCTTTGGTGACCTTGGTGCTGATATCATATGATAAGAAAAGCAGGTTTCTGAGCGAAGGAAATGGAAAGGGAAGGGGAATTCTCGTCCCTTTCCCCCCCAAAAAAAGAAAGAAATATCGCATTTTTCGAGGGAAGATAGAAATAACTACCTGTTTTAAGAATAAGTTTTCCCTAGGATGGTTTGAATGCCGTATTGATTTAAAATTTCTATTTTTGAGACGGTAGCTAAAATGCATGAAGGATGTCCTGAGGACACGAGGATCCGGGGGGGAGGGACTTTTTCTCTCTGCCCCCCCCCAAATATCCCAATTGTCAAGAACATCTGCAATTCAAAATGCGTTAAAAACTTTCTGCCTCTCATTAATAATGCAGAACATTAATACTCAAAGGAAGAGGGGAAAATTAAGATCTCACTTTTCTTTTCAGATTTTTCTGCATGTGCATAGTTGGTTTAATAGGAGAAAATAGCGCCCGGGGCTTCCAGCTTTATCTTGTTCACAGGATTCTTTTTAAGAATCCTTTGGTGCCTCGAGGGCTGAAGGGAAAAAAACCCATCTCTTGCAAACACATATTCAAATATAAAATTAAAAATATATATGTTTTTAAATTAACGTAACATTTTAATTGAAAAAATGGAAAAGTCTTATGACAATGAAAAAGGACTTATGAACTACCGTTTTATCATCGTTTCATTAAATTTATAATTATCATCTATGTATATAAAAATGAATGTTTGTCTCTTACGCGCTGCCCGAACCGTTCATCCGATGGCGATGAAACTGGATCAGTTTATTGTTTACACCTACGGGAGGGTTATAGGGACAGTACAATTATCTAAAATTAAAAAAAATTCGAATCTAAACCGTATTTGTTTACCAAGGATTCATTCCAAATAACACGCCGAGGAGACACAAAAGAATCAGTACAAATGTTAAATTCAAGTGAAAGGCTAATATTTTGTAGCTATAGTACGCAAATGCCATGCAAGTCATTCTCAGAGGTAACCACTCTATGACAGATGATGTGAGAAAGTTTTGTGTAGATTAACTCAGGGGATTTAATATTTTAATTAAAATATAGCGTTTTTTGCAGTAACCACCAATACGTTGTAGCACAAATAATTTTGCGCCATCTTAATTTGCAAAAATGATCTTTTCCCTACCATGTATTAATATGTATGGATATATGGAATTTTTTTTTACATATATATAATCATTAGGGTTTATTTTTTGGTCCCCTCACTTTTCACATTTTAATGATTTTTTTCGCAGAAACATTCATTTATTATCTTTATTCCTCGATGATGGTGCCGTTAGCACAGAAAGGGGCTGCAGTAGCTTCAGAGGGTGAAGACCCTTGAGACCCGAGTGCAGAATTTTGTTAAATTAAATTTTTAAATTCCATGTATGGAAATAGAAGTAAAATGTAACAATTATGGAAAAAAGAAGAAAGGGAAAAACGCAGTTTCGGTATTTCAAGAGGAGGGATTTGGCATAATTTCAAATCGCTCTTTTTTCGTATTTATGTTGATAAATGAATCAAAGGAATTTGAATCTTGCGTACTTTAAGAGAATTCGGTCCTTGAAGGGTTTTCTGAGATTTTAAATTTGCAAAGCATTTCGTTGAAATATAGACAATTATATTTATATCGTTACGAGCTTGTAATTGTGCTTCTCTGCCCGAATAATGTCATTATAAGGAAGGCCGTTTTACAGTCATCTGTATTGGATGCTATCAGGTGTCGCATTAGGGATCCCAGACCATTTGGATGAGAATTTGGCGACAAAATGGCTACAGGACTCAACGCTGCTTCCTCAATAGACAAATGGCTCAGTTCAACACTAGCTTGACTCCGTAGTTGCTTCGCTATCCACTCGAAACCTCGTCGATTTCGTCTACTGTCACTGGGAACTATCGGGTGTCGTATTAGTGATCTCACAGCTTGGCGACCATTTAGAGACTTTGGTGACAAGATGAATAATACCCGAAACATCGAGAATTTTGTCGATCCGTTCATTAGGAATCGAGATACGTCCTGATTGGACGAGTAGCTTTTATCCCCGCCTCCCGGGTACCATAAAAGGTCGATACTTTCAAGCTGGTATTGTCTCGAATTGCATTAATGAGTCGACAGCTATAGTGAGGAGAGACAGTGAAGTGTTTCAGCCGTCTGGAAAGACCATAGAGCAAAACTCCGAGGATCGCCTCTTCCGCTGAATCCTGTCTGACTGCTTTGTGTGCTGTGGACGTTATTGCTACTAGATTTCTACTTGTAGGCTACTGCTGTGTGTTCGTCTCGAATGTACATATTTATCGTCTTTGTGCTGTCCTGTCTTCGTGTAAATAAACGTCGCCCTTGTTTTTCTACTAAAGGACTTCTCATTGAGCTTTTCTCGATATATATATATATATATTCTGGAAAAAATATTTTAAAAACCGTATCAAATTTTACGAAGTAGTTTGTTTTGGGGGAACAAATTTCACCCACCCACCCCAAAAAAATCCTCTTCTATTTGGAATGGAATTCCTTTACGAAATCAAATTCTAAAACAATCATTCTTACTTCCCTTGTATTCCTGGTGTTCTGCAAAATTTAGATTTGGAGGGGTTCTCCGGCCGCATTCGTTGCACTTATCTCCATTCGAGAATCTAAGCTCTTAAAGGAAAGAAACCCACTTCCGTCTGCGTTAAATTGAATTTGTTTTTCTGGGAAACGTAGAATCATTCCGTAAAGAGGTTTCGACTGCAGGGTTTTTTGTTTGCAACCTTATCAAATATTATTTGCAGCCTTATGGTCCTTTCTTTTCTTTTGCATTTTTTATTTGCGAAGTTGTGATTAAATGTCAAATTCTGACAATTCTAAATAATTTTGTGCCCTTTCGCATTTGCATTATCTATCGAAAGTTCGATCAGGAGATATTTAAATTCGAAATAGATTTCTCTTCTATTTCTAATTTTTGATGGGCCGCGGTGGGCTGGTGGTAAGGTCTCAGATCGTGAGTCTTAGGGTTTCAGATTCGAGACCTGATTCCACCGAAGAACCGCCGTGTAAGCGGGTCTGGTGCACGTTAAATCCGTCGGGACCAAACGTCCTTTCGCTGGGGTGATGTAGAAGTTTGGAGAGGGGGTGCCAAATCAGGTTTCTTCCACGTTATCTGACCGTGGTTCAAAATGGCGAGGTCTGTCCCAAAATGGCCCTAGTGTTGTTTCGAAACGGGACTAATATAAGTAAACTAAACTAACCAAAAATAAAAAAACCTGAAATACCCTGAAACCCCCTTAACCCCCGTGTAAGGGGGTCTGGTACACATTAAGGCCTTATCACACGGCGAAATATCGTCCGCACTTTCCTTCAGCAAACGACAACGAAAGTAACATCTCTTCAAAGATTCACTTGATTGGTCAAATTTCGTTTGCAGACAATATTTCCGTCGGCATTTTCAAGCTGGTTAAAAAAAAGTTGATGATTACGAACAACTTGCTGGACCGGTCCTTGAGAGTAGGAACGGGAAATTTGCTGACGATATTTCGCCGTGTGATAAGGCCTTCAAAATCTGTCCGGCGTGGTGTGGAGAGGGGGATCCAATGCAGATGAAAATGCGTATCTGGACATATCTCGGTTTTTGATGAGTAGATCGACACAAATCTCAGTTTCGAGTAATAATATTTTTGTCACCAAAATCGTCAAATCCGTCGTCAAGTCACCAAATGTTTTATCCGCCAAGCTCTGAGATAATTAATGTGACAACGAATAGCATCCAAAACAGATTACTGTAAATCAGTCTTTATTATGGTGGCTCTATTCGTGCGGACAAGCAAAATTACAGGTTCGTGACAGTACAGTGAAATTTTATAAACTGCATTCGTGATCAATCCAAACTATTGAATTAAAAAAAAATTGTGAAATCTGTTTCAGGCTTTCCTCCTCCTCCTCCTAACGATTTTTAAAAATAAATGTTCAAAAATAGGATGTAACTTCTGAAAATATTTTTGTACAAAATGATCGTTTTTGTTTCTTCACATTTTGTTCGCAGAAATAGTTTTTATGTTTTTGTAATATTAATTAATTATTATTTTTATTAATTAAAAACTGTTTTTGCTTAGGTAGAAAAATTATTTTATCTTTAATATTTCACTACTATTTTAGCTACTTTTACCTTATAGAAGAAATATTACACTATTTTATTTATTTATTTGCTGTGTTCATTTAAAATAAACATTTGAAATTATGGAAAATTTAACTCTGAAAATCGTTTGATTTTTCTGATGTTCTGATTTAAACGCATTCTTGACCGAATTTTTTTTTCTTATTGTATTGTTTTATATAAACATTTAATTTTTACATTGAAAATAAAGATGCATTAAATTTTTGTTTATGTCAAATATGCTTATGTAATTAATTTTTTCATTTCCTTCCAGGTAAGTGCATTCCTATTTTACTTGAATGCAATGAAATAATGTGGTAAGCATGTTTATGCCCATTTATTTTCTTCGCATATTGTTTATTCTGTTTTTGTGAAGAAAAACGATTGTTTATCATTTTGATCAAAGGCAGGGAATTTAAGATGCAAATTGGAAACATATGTTAGCCGAGGTTAAGGATCAATCGATTGGAACTGATATTTGCCTACCTTTAAAACGGTTCAAATTAATAATATACAGATGATAATTAAATTATTCGTATTTAGAATTTATATACGGAGGAAGTTCGGGCCAATACAACACTTTATTATTGATACTATTTAGACTGAATGGAAATCGATTTATTAAAAAATATATACATATCTCACTTTTTCGCAACTGGAGGAGGAAGGGGTAAGTGGGATTTAGATGGTAAAATAAACAAAATTAGTAATACATAATTTTTCAAAAAATTCAACTATTACTTATTTTTTATTATTTATATATTATTTATGATCGGATGCCGCGTCATTAATCTCAGAGCCTGGTGACAAACTTAGTGACCATTTGGCGACTTGGCGATTTTGGTGGAAAACTTTATGATCAAATATAAATTACTGGAAAATTTTAATTAATGAATTAATTTTTAAAATGCTGTATTGGGAATTTGGAAAAGTTTTTATTTTAAGCTTCCGTAATATTTATGCAAAGAACTAAAAAGTATAAATTAATTAAAATAAAATAAATGTTACTTTTCAACGCACTCGTGAATGTGCATTTTTAAAATTGTGCTCGTAAAGTTTATTCTCTTTGCATTCAGTTAGCCTCCGATAATCACGACAACTATTCGTTCCTGTTCTCGTCTTTTCCTTGCTATCGATCGTTCCATTTTCCGGAGTAAATACTTAATTGAGAGATATTAAATCGCGCCTCTTTCATTAAATGGCATCTCGGAAGTTTATGTTCTCGCTTTTAAATCGAGTTCATTAGCACTGCCTCCATTAAACAAGCATCCCGAAATTTTAAGAGGTAATTTTCTTTTACAGTTAACGTGAGAAGGAATAATTATCGTTTTTTTCCAGGATCCAATTCATTATGCATTCATTAATTCCGGGCCTCAAAGAGACGGCATCGATCCTCGCTGTACAAGAACTGTTCCGTCGTTCATTATTATTTTTTTTTTGAAGACGCTCATCTTTGCGCATCGATGACTGTATTCTTCGAAAATAAACTGATCTGATTCTTCTTTTCATTTAAGAAAGGAAGGAAAAAAAAAAATAATAATGTATATAGAAATCGAGTCTGCTATCGCAAATTTCAAGTTATCATGTGAGAACATTAAATTATTATTCGTCTTAATTTCATTTATTAACCGATTTTGAAATCGATTTGAAAGAATCACGAGACTTTTTTTTCTCTCTCTCTCATATATATATATAATATAATATACACTGAAGTGACAAAAGTCATGGGATAGCAATATGCAAATATACAAATGGCAGTAGTATCGCAGCGAAAAAGTATAAATGCGCAGTTCGTTTTCCAGAGCTTTCATTTGTGTTCAAGTTATTCATGTGAACAGGTTTTTCGTGATTTATGGCGGGACGACGAGAATTAACAGACTTTGAACGTGGAATGTTAGTTGGAGCTAGACGCATGGGTCATTCCACTGCGGATATCGTTAGTGAATTCAACATTCCGAGATCCACAGTATCAAGAGTGTGCCGAGAGTATGAAATTTCAGGCATCACATCCCATCATGGACAGCGCAGTGGGCGACCACCTGCACTTAACGACCGAGACCGCCGACGTCTGTGTAGAATGGTCAATGTTAATAGACACGCAACATTTCGTCAAATAACTGCAGGAATCAATGTGGGACGTACGAGGGACGTGTCCGATAGAACTGTGCGGCGAAATTTGTCTTCCTTGGGCTATGACAGCAGAAGACCGACTCGAGTGCCTTTACTGACACCACGACATCGCCTGCAGCGACTCTCCTGGGCTCGTAAGCTTATCGACTGTTCCCTAGAGCAGTGGAAAACCGTGGCGTGGTCAGATGAGTCACGATTTCAGTTGTTACGAGCTGATGGTAGAGTTCGAGTGTGGCGCAGACCCCACGAAGCCATGGACCTAAACTGTCAGCAAGGCACTGTTCAAGCTGGTGGTGGCTGCATAATGGTGTGGGCTGTTTTTACATGGCATGGACTCGGTCCTCTGGTGCAACTGAACCGATCATTGACTGGAAATGGTTGTATTCAGCTGCTTGCAGATCACTTGCAGCCATTCATGGACTTCACGTACCCACACAACGATGGGATTTTTATGGATGACAATGCGCCATGTCACCGGACCAGAACTGCTCGCGATTGGTTTGAAGAACATTCCGGACAATTCCAGCGCATGATCTGGCCACCTAGATCGCCCGATATGAATCCCATCGAGCATTTATGGGACATCATCGAAAGGACCGTTCGTGCCCAAACTCCTGCACTATCCACACTTTCACAATTATAGACGTCTATACAGACAGCATGGCTCAATATTCCTGCAGAGGACTTCCAACGACTTGTGGACTCCATGACACGTCGAGTTGTTGCACTTCGCCGGGCAAAAGGAGGACCGACACGATATTAACAGTCATCCCATGACTTTTGTCACTTCAGTGTATATATATATAATTTTAAATTTTAATCTTGCTCGAATATGAAATAATCTTTAGTCTCGATTCCTATTTTTAGTTCCGTTTCCATACTTATTTTTGTTTTCTCTTATACTGCTAATTTGATTCATCTGTATTTTAGTAGTAGCTGCATTTGCGCTCACTAAATGCAATGATAGCTTTTTAAATTTTAATTTTAAATTTTAGTGTCGTTGGAATCCAAAATAGTTTTTGGGTCAGTTTCCGTAATTAGTTTCGTTTTCTTATATTGCTATTTAATATATATATATATATATATATATATATATATAATATTCTTTTTTTCTTGATTTATTAGGTAATAATATTTTAGCATTTAATTTAAATAATAATTAATTTTCTTAATTTTTATTATAAATTTAGTCCATATTATCTTCATTCTAAAATGCTCTCTTATTTCCTGATTCAGTTGCATTTCTCTACATAATTATTCAAGAGACGCTTTATAAAATGCTGAATCGGCTGAAAGCTGAAGCTGTTTCCACGCTGCGCGTGAAATGATAAAATTGTCGACCTAAACAAATACTTTTAAAAAGAGATCCCTGTTTCCCTTGCCTCTTCCTGCATGTGGATTAGAAATCCCTATGAGAATTTTAATTGTATATTAGCATTGTGAGCAATATTTTCCCTATCAAAATGTGGTATTAAAAGGAGGGAAAATTAATTTCGCCACTTCTGCTTGTTTTGCGCTGCGTAACGGACGTTTGTGTCCGCGCCTTCTTGTAAATATGCATGCCTGTCTGCGGAAATGGAAATTCAAATTGAAAAGTCTTCTTCAATGTCTTCGAACTGCAATCTACTGCCAAATTTTTAAATCTTTACATACACAGACACATTTTTTATAAACTTTCATTTTTAAATTTTCTAAATGGCTCACAAAGTTTTGGAACTCGACCGATTTTGTTATGAAAAACACACATCGTTTTTCTAAATATCGACGTGTGCGTAATCTGATAGTCTCGTGCTTGTTAACGGGTTTAAACTGGTTAATGACAAATTAACCAAGACAGTTTGTAAGAATTCAGAGAATATATGATTTGAAAATCAAGTTGCCACTTTAGCCAAATCTGACAATCTTCTGCATTATTTTCTAATAACATGGCTTTAAGTAGTTGAAATTATCCCTGAACCAACGATCTTTATCGATTAAGCAAACAACATTTTAAATTGTTTGGTTTATTTTTAAAGAAATGTTGTATGAGTTAGGCAATAAAATTAGGATTTCCAAAGGAAAAACTATAACAACGGACGATAGATATTTCAAAAGCTATCCTTTGAAAGCCAACTCCAAAAAAAGGGGAAATAAATAGCTAAATTGTTGCCTACGCATTTTGAGGCTCCAAAAACCTTAAACGAGAACAATATCGTGTTCTCATTTAATTTTTTAAAAAAAAGAGTTGTTAGGGGTGGTTCCTATATTTTTGAAGGTTACCACCATCAACATGTTAATACGTTGAATGTTACGGCAATTTTCAGAATTCTGACCTAAAATAACACTAACTAATTTGAAATAATTATATTTTAGTTCGTTTTTTAATCAATTTTCTGTTTATGCCAGCCAGCACTGAGTTTTTGTTCTTTTCCCAGAAACCATCAATCGATATGAGCACTGATATACCACGAGTATACCTTCCACTGATATACCTTCTTCTTGTATATAGCCGACCACCCGCCACCACTGAACGTAGCAGTAGACTGCCGAATAAGTATTATCCAACCTTACATGGACAGATCAATCAAACTAACATTCCTTTCGGGGTAGTAGATAGCTGTCTCTCTCACCACCTGCACACTCTCAAACAGTCGGAACGAAAGTATTCATCTTTGACATTCTATCCTTTAGGGTTTTGAGATGACCTGGTACCATCAGTACTGTACTTCAATCATTATTTGCAATCTTCAGGTTTTTCATTCACTTTGAGACCTCTATACATTCCATTAAAGACAGGTATACCATACCCATGTTTCCACAAATGCACTTATTTTCCTGCGTTCTTCCAAATCTTTAGAAGAACACAGGAAATCTCCCATGTCCAGGTATTATTTGGATTAACAATGGATGGCATCTTCTTATTTTAATTTTTGGACGAGGAATAAAGTCGAAAATTGCTCTTCTTTTGTTGAACATATATCATCTGTCAAATCATTGTACTTTTATTTCTTCTCACAATTCCCCTTTTAAGACACATATTAAAAAGGAAGACAGACTAAACCATGGTCACGCTAGAGGTTTATTGCGTCTGAAAGAGCACTGCTACTCACAAGCGCCTGTCGTTCTAACGAAGAGAGTTTCCATTAGAGGAGAATGAGCGATGACGAGAGCGGCGGTAATCTCTTGCAAAATAAATGCCCCCTGCTCTTGATCTACGATCCCATGAATTATGCGCTGAGTGAAAAATGGCCGCCCCGATACATTTCGGTGGAAGTATTAGCTTTGCGCTGTCGCGTGCGGCAAGTATTTAGTGGAGTAATGACATAGCCCGGCACAACAGCGTTGTTGGTCACGCTTCTAATTATTATTTTAATAAAAGAGTATTTTGTAAGGCGGGGAGATTGGAACGGAAGAGAATTTCGCTTACTTTTTAAGAAGAGTCCATATTTCTTAATAAACATTTGACAAAATGATTTTTCTGAAATGCGGTGACAAGCAGCAAGCCACGAATCTCTTAATATCTTTCTCGTTACTCACGCTGTCTCTCCGGTAGGTGTATTAATCATATTTGCCACTCAGGTTGTCAAAATAAAGCCGTAGACAAAATATATCCGTAAAATAAAGCCGTAGGTTGTCAAAATAAAGTCGTCGATGGGGATTGTACGTTGTGAATAGTGAGTTCGTTCTCCTACAGTAATCGAAAGTGGATATTTATTTGCTTTCTGTATGCGGCATTTTAAATTATTTGTCGTAATATTAGTTCATTGTGCGAGATAATTCTTGCAGAATGGGACAAAAACGAAACGTACTTGTGAACACTGTGAAGACTTGATTCGGTCCCATAAAAAAACGAAGAGGGTAGCTTTCAATGACAATTTCTTCATTTGTAGCCTTATGTACATAAAAAAAAACTCGTTGTCATCTAGATTAAACGAAATGGGAATATTTACAACACAATTAAATTTTTAAACGATAATAGTTCCTTGAATCATTTCGGAGGAACCACTTTACAGGAACAGCTATTAGACTGATAGCATATCCTGATACTACAAGGGTAGCTCTCGGAATCCACCGAATTCCATTCTTGTGGAACTTTACTCGGAAGCCCGTATTTCAGGAATCTTTGCCCTTCTCCACAGAATGACTCTTCGTGTCAACCGCACGTCTCTCTTCTTCCGAAACATCTGGCGTTTTTATTACCTTTTTTTGCGTATTGGTGCATTTGGTCTTCCTGTTACCCAATAGTCGTTCAGGAAAATCCTCCATGGTCTCCAGCTCACCATTTGAATGTCCTGCTGCTAATCCACCCTCTTAGCTGACTCTTCATAATAGAACCTAAATATTTACATCCGAAGGGTGGTGCCACTCTTCCCCTTTGAAGATACAATTCCGTTCCTTGTATCGAGTAAAACGCGCGTGTGTTTCTTTATCTGGTCTTCACTAATTGGCAGTTTTTACTTATCAAATATGGTATCTGTATCTAGAAAGACTATTGTAATCATCAAAAAATTCTAAACTCGATAAATCTCCACTTTTTAGACTTTGACGAGTTCGAAAAATGCATTTTTGAAATGATGCTTCTCTGTATGCGAGTACGATGCTTCAGGAAATAAGCGAATTACCCTCGTGAAATTTGTCATGTAAAAAAGTTGTAGATTTTTATAAAGTTCACATGTTCATTCCTATGTTTGTTTCTCTGATGTTCCGGCAACATATGAAAGCGGCAGTTAAAAATCTGTGAAAAACTATAAAGATGGAATTTGGCTTTTACGAGTATTATCGGAATTGTGTATCAAATTTTGGATAAAATCTGGCATAGAGGAATGCTGCCTATAATCAAGCTTCTGTTAATGTGATAATACAAAAAAAAAAAAAAAAAAAAAAAAAAAAATCGGTCTGAGGGAAATAAAGGGAATTTCAAATATTAAAATTATAAAAATGTGTCAAATTTCGGACTCTTTCGGATAAGAGGATTGGTTTCTTTACCTATAAAGTATTAAATGCATCTTGCTGTGTTCAACCAAAATAATTACTGTAATACACAGCACCATATTCTGAAAACGCGAGAGATATGAAGTAGCCAATTGAGGGGTTGTTATATAATAAGAATTATAGTTTTGAGAGTTTATTCACTTAAAAATGGTCAAATTTGTATACATATTTATTAAAATATTAAATATGTAAAATATCTTTAAATATATATATATATATAATTTAAAAATTTTTTAAAGTAATCTTGGTGACTTAATATATTTTTTCCTCATTATGTTGTATAAATTTATTTGATATAAATTTCTATTACTGTTAAAAACTGATTTTTTTAGCTATATATTTATGCACATGCGCTGAATTTGCATAAGAATTTTGTGTTTTGATGAACTAAAATTGGCTTTTAACTATTTGAATATAAAAGACGCGCACAGATATCTTTTAATGTTTAACCGGAATCTTCCTCGCCAATTTTATGCAATTCCCTCAAAAATGGAGACACCTGTAACGTTTGAAAAATATTTAAATCTTATTAGATAATCTGATCATTTTGAGAAAAAATATGCGTTTAAACAATCATGTGGCTGAGCATTGCATTTTATAATGCTATTTTAGTTGAATATAAACTTAGGCCAGTGGTGGGGAAACTTTTTTTAAGACGGGCGTTTTGTAATAACTAGACGATCGTAGCGGGCCAAAGAATAATGCTTAATCGTTAAGAATTTTATGCGTTCTATAAACATATACATATATTATTACATACACTTATTATTTTAATAGTAAAAAAGCAAAAGGTAAGAAACTTATAAGCACAAAATATAAAATGAATTTAGTGTAGTTCTTGATGTGAAGTATTATCACTTTATTTTCTGGTGTCATTACTGGTTGATGGCGAATGAGAAAAATGAAATTGAGACTGTTTTATCATAATTTCATCATAGTCCGGTTCCATTTGCGAAGCAGAAATTCTTTTTATATTCTTTTAAAACTGCAACAGTTGTATTGCAAAGTAAGCACACAGGTTTTTCTTTAAATAAAGTAAAGAAATATTTCCCCGTCCATTCTTCTTTAAAAACTCGACATTCTGAATCCACTTTTCTTTTTTTAATATCTATTTTAGACGTTACCTACTACGGAGAATAACACACAAAAACGCAATTGACGAAAGCTTACTACTAACTAATGCTCTTGCGCGGGTGTTTGTTGAGGCAGTGGGAGTTTCGGGGATTACACAAACAATTACTCGAGTCACAGCAGGTCGTTGCAGATGACCGACTAAGTCGCTAACTAACTGATCTTCGGGCGGCCTCACTTGTATTTATACCTACCTGCAAGGATTGTTCGGGAATTGGAGTTTTGCGGTTCTTTCGGAAAAACGGAACAATGAATCGAAAATGCGAGAGTGTCTGTCTGGAAGTTTCGAGCGAAGAGGAGTCAGCTGTTTGAGTCGGATGGATTTGTCCAGAATACTATTGTGTTTTGAATATCGCCGCAGGTAGTTTTTATGCGGATCATCACATTACGAAGTAAGACTGCATTCAAACATTCTCACGATGGCACTCTTAAACGGGCCGGAACGGGCCGTAGTTTCCACATCACTGACTTAGGCCGTAAAACTATAAAAAGGATATTTTTATTTTCTTGACATATTTTAAAATTTACTGTGTTATTAAACGCCCCAAGAAAATAATAACCACATAAATAGAAATGCATGTTTGTCTGTATGTCTCTTATACGTTGCCATTCCGCTCATCCGATTGCGATGAAACTTTGAATACTTATTACTTGCACTTATTTCTGCTGAAGATGGAAAAACAACAACAACAAAAACAAAAAAAAATAGGGCCAACCTTAAAGTTTTGAATAATAAAGTTAAAAAAATAGAATTACTATTATTTACTAGAAAACAGTCCTTCTTTCTATCATTCCTAATGAAACAAGATAACTCTTTCGAATTTCCAACGATATTTCCAGGATTATATCTACTGCGGCAGCAACGCGCCGGGCACCAGCTAGTCTATACTTATAATAAAGCTCAATGTGTGTGTGTGTGTGTGTGTTGGCGCTCTACAGGCCATACAGAATGGACCGTTGGACCTACAGCTACCAAATTTGGTACATGTATACCTTGGAGGTGCACCTCAGAGCCCTTTTTTCGAATTTTTAATTAGAATTTGAATTAATTAAAATTTAAGCGAAATTTCGACGTTTTCCCGCTATAACTTCCGAAAATATGATCGCATAAACATGATTTTTACATCAATTTAAAGATAAAAAAACTAGCTTTCTAAGGGTATCAGTTTTTTAAAATGTAACTTAAGCTTCTATTTTTAACGAATTTTTAAAGAAATATTTTAACCATGTTTTTTTAGCACGTGACTGGTAAAATAAAAGAATGCCAGAAGTTCGAATAAAAAAACACTATCATCTCAAAATAAATCTAAAGAAATGCAACTTTTAACACGCAACTGGATAAAATAATAGAAATATAAAATGTGATATCTTCTAAAAGATCGTTTGCAATATCTAAATAATTAATTCAATAAATCTTCTTTACGGTAAATCTGATCGAATTTAGACAGGATATGCATTGGAATCCCGACTTAATGGCATATTTCTACTATCGTTTGCAATATCTGTATCATTAATTCAATACTTTTTTTCTCTTTCTCGCTTTCTTTTTTTTTTAAAAAAAAACATACTTCATATTTTGGCAACGTCACCGAAAAAACATTTTTAATATTTTGGAAGCATAACCGATAGTTAAAACTGATTGAATTATAAAATTAAAGAATATTATTAGGAAAAGGTGTTCTTTTAGAACTTTTCGTCCATCATCTAAAAGAAAATATTAATTTCAGGTCAATCAATTCCCGGAATTACTTCTAGGCTAATGAATATGTGATTTAATTGAAAACTTTAGAACGCATTACTCATGGCGAACCAGTGGGTCGCCAAAGGCGGCTAGTATTGCTATAAAGTTCTTTCCTCTATGAAAGTGTTGCCGTTTCTGTGCCAAAATAGATTAAATCTACACCTTGTGCAATTGAATTTGTTACAAAACGCCCTTGCTAATGCCGACCGCATTGCTCTGCACCTTGATGTCTGTCTGAATCGAGAAAAACCACAGGTGGCCTTGCTTAAATACGAGATGTGCGTTGCATCCCACGCACGCCACTGCGAGTCGGAAACCGCGAAGATGCTTGCGAAATGCAGTGTCGTGCGTTGGGTTTAGATTCACAATTCCCGTCTACTTACTTGGAGCAGCGTTTGTAATGAGCTTTATGACTGATGACTCGAAGAATGACTCCTTCTCAATCGACCGCAGCTCTGCACTATGGATACTAGCTATGAACCGTGATTCTGTATTCGGATGTTCTACCTTTCTGCGTTCTTTATTTAGAATAGCAGAAATGAAGAAGATTTTATCCGCTCTCCCTACCTTTAAAGAGAAAAATTTGCACCTTAACAGACCGAAAAACTATGGCGGAGGCAAAAAAAGAGGGGGGGGGATTTTAGAATGAAAGTGAAGTGACGTATAATTGAAACTTTGCTCATAAAAAATAAAATTTATCTTTATAAGGTTCACAAAAGAAAATTAACATGCTGAAATGACACATAAATGCAAAAGTAGTACAAAGGAGCTCATAAATAATATGAAATCTCATTTTTCCCCCTTCAAATTTATTATCAGGTGGCGCTGCAGTTTGGCACCAAAATTAAATAAAATATGCCAACTGCTTTATAACTGTATTCTGAAAATATTAAGATGATATATTTTCATTGAACAAAGAAGTAAAGAAAAAATTGTGAAACTTAAGGGAAATGGAAAATAAATTATAAAATTCAGCATCTCAAACAGGAAACAAAGTACCCGGGAACTATTACCCGGGACTCTGTTCGTGCGGAAATTTGGATGTATATGTACGAAGAACTGTCAAATAATGACAAATAAAAAAAATTAAACCTAACCTAAAAACGATACATTTAAAAGTATAAGCATATACGAAAAAATATATAACATTAATACAATTTTATAACAAAAACACACAACGAACGTAAGAACAATTTATTTACATTGTACACCCAAAAGAAAACAAAACAGCCAATCAAGGCCTGTAAAATTTATTTTATTTCTGGATCGAGATGGAGATAGTTACAACAGTATTATACACATCATTTTTAAACTTTTCATTTAAATGAAAACACAGTTGTCAAAAATCACGCACGAACTGTCACCGCCAGTTGACGTAACACACATCTCACTTTCCTACGCCAGTTGGGGCAATGCGATGCAGATAAGACATTTTTTACTTCCTTTATTCTATTTTCTTTTCATTCAAAAGTAGTTCAGAATAAATCCGAAAGAATCGATTCATTAGCAACATTTGATTTTAAATACATCAAACACAAAGAAAATAAAAAGAATCGTTTGGAATAATTGGTCAAAATTCTGTTAAGCCTAACCTGATTAATTTTAATTAATCAGGGTCATTAATTTTATTTTTAAACGTATTAACTTTGAATTCTTTTTTAAATGCAAATTTCAATTGAGATTTGCAGTAAATCTTCACATGATCCATCTAAATTCATGTTGAAAATTCGAAATCAGAATTTCACGGCGGGACAGTCCACGAAAATGGAGCAGAACTATTACAGTGCCGTTCGACCTCTGAATTCCGCTTCATTAAGCAGGAAGATAAGTGCATTCTTTCCTAGCTGAGCCTGGTTTTGCTTTCGTTTTTGTTTTTTTTTTTTTTTTTTTTTTCAATATCTTTTTTTTTTTTTTTTTTCGGAATTTATTGAATTCGGATGTCGGAAATGGTGGGTTGAGCAAACAAGATCGAAATCGCCAGATGGCTGCCAAATTTTGCGTCCCAAGATGCGAAAATTGGCACCGTTCCCGATGGCCCGTGCTTATTGAATTCTTTCCAAAATTTCAGAGAAAGTACTGTCCCATCTCTCTCTCCCCCCTTCCCTTGCTGTAATCTTGACGATCGTTACTGTCCCTTTCCGGCTTTGCTGCTGCATCATTTATAGAAACGCATCATCTTAGTGTAGGGGTGGCGAACCTTATGGGGTCAACGTGCCATTTTTTCTGAACAAATGTCTAATGATGTACCGACGTGCCCTCAAATAATTTTGGCGATTATTGGGAAGAAAAGTTTTCACATATACTGGGCACAGTAAATAGGCAATCATGGCGTAATTTATTTATGTATCATTTTGACATATATTTAACATTGAAGACGCGACACGAACAACACAACACTTAAAAAGACTCTCTCATAATTCTAAAGGTGGGTTCAGACGAGGCTTATTATTGTCCGCAATAGAAGATGACGCCTACTTTTGGAAAATCACGTGACCACAACGGGACAATGGCAAATGATTGTCCCGTCGGGACAAACATTGTCCGCGTTGTCTCAAGTGTTCACACGGGGACAATGCCGGGACAACAGCAGAGAGACAATGTTTGCGGACAATAAAAAGCCTCGTGTGAACCCACCTTAACTCCAGAACGTAGACGTACGCTATCATGCTTTGCGCATGCGCAGCTAACAAAATTCCTTTCTAAGATTCGTAAAGGATGATCGTATGGCTGCTGATTACCATGTTACAGCAGGAAGGTAGATGAATCTTACTGTAAAACTAAATACTAACAACCCAAAACTCTTAATTGACTACGAAAAAATACATTTTGCTCTGTGTGTTATTAAATGCTTCAGTTGTGGGTGTCATTCAAATGAAAGTAACATTGGTGGGACTTCTGTTGGTGCAAAACAGTTGGTTGACAAATAACTTATATCCTGATTGTAAGATGTTGTTTTTATCCGAATGCTCTCTGAATGGGAGACATCTGCCAAACGGTTTCTGAGCGAGTCTTTTATGTTATTCATCTCTGGAAATAACGACACACGGCCATAGATGGAAATATGTTTAAAACAGCACCATCCTAGCTTCTCCTAAGAATTAAATGTGGCGAATGGAGTCGAATTCCATGCTGCCAAAATTTTGTTCGAGGTAAGGTCTCGGCTTCGGAATCGGAGGATTGCAGGTTCGAGACCCGATTCCACCGAGGAACCACCGTGTAAGCGGGTCTGGTGCACGTTAAATCCGTCGGAGACAAACGTCGTGGTACGGTGTGGAGAGGGGGGGGGGTGACAGCTCAGGTGTCATCTAACGGCGGATCAAAATGACAAGGTCCGTCCAAAAATAGCCCTAGTGTTGCTTCAAAATGGGACGTTAATATAACTAAACTGAACTAAAAAAAACTGCACCCTCTAGTTGTGCTGAAAAGAACGCACGACAATTTTCTTGTCTATTATTCGTTGCGTTTTTGTTATTCTGTTGGAAGACTGACAGAAATAATCCTGAAAAATGTTGTTTTTGGAGTCTGAAAACTCTGAATCCTGGTGTTTCAAAACATCGAATGCGAATTGTTTGACGATTACATATTATGTATATTTCCAAATGTTGAGTTAAAAATTTTTTTTACATATTTTATTTGAAATATCACATAATGGTGTCTTGATGTTTCTGTACTCTCTGGAAATTTATATCTTTTTATATCGAGCGGGCAGTTCAATGAGCTAACCGTGTTAGTAAACTGACTAATCAGCGAATGACTCTGGACTAGGGTTTATTTCGATGAATTGATTCGTTCTTTCGTTTACAAACTTGCAGTTGGAGGAACCAGACTTGGGAAAACATGCCTTTGTTGTGCCATTCAACTCAAATGACGCGAATGAATGTTTTACTTCATCATTCAGTTTGTGTGTACTGTTTCAATTTCACTGCATAACAATGCCGCTTCTGTCGAAATGAAAACTTTCTTTTGGAACTGAAAGTCTCTTAGAGTCTTTATTACGACTTATCCGACTACGTTAAAAACACTGGGCACCGAACACATTGACAAATAAAAAAAAATATATATTTCTTGTAGTTCAGATTTTCCTCTTTCCAAAACAGCTTATCTTTTCTAGTAGAAGGAAGGCCTGACCTATGATCCAGGGTCACCTATTTTTCAACTAAAATGTGTCTCTAGCTTCCATTTTCTCAAAACTTTTAATTTTCATAAAAATTATCCACCGATAACATTATATTCCCAAAACTGACAGAGGTATTCGCTTAAAAATTTCAATACGTGTTTTAAATAGTGTGGGCAATGAAATAAACCAAAAGTTTTATTGTTGGTGAAATACTTTTTCATTTACAGGTGTTTTTAGAAAAATGAAGTTGCAAATTGATGGAAAAAATGCATATATGCGTGTATTTTTATGTATAACTTCTTTGCGTGTCAAGATTTTTCCAATATTTTGTTTCCTTTCGTTCATCGATGCATTCTATCACTTGTGCACAAAGAAAATAGAATTGCTGCATTACAATTTCGCGTAGAGTGTTAACTGTTTTGGTTCAATTTCACCAGAATTTACTACAAATTTCCCCATTTTTCAAAATATATTATACTTGCAAATAATTGTTTCAGTTTTTATTGTGTTTATTATTGGCAATACATTAAAAACCATAAATAATTTCTAAAAAAATAATTTTTTTCTTCAAAATGTTTTCTTTGATCGTAGTCGGAAACCTTAATGGTTCTCGTTTCGAAGAAGCGCCTTCCTTCAATGCAAGGATGTGGAAACTTTTTTTAGAAACATTGCAGGACCAAATATTTTAATATTCAGTTAGGTTTAAATTTTTATTATTTATTACTCAATTTAAATTTACCATAATTATCATATCCTGTTATAGGCCGGGATAGCCTGGTTGGTTGGGTGTCGGACTCGTGTCCGTTAGATTACAAGTTCGAATCCGCCAGCCGAAGATTCCCCGTGTGTAGTGGTTGCTGACTCCCGTGGTCACAAAGCCCTTCATGTCGAGAGTAATACCACTGGGCGTACTGGTTCAGAGGTAATCGTTCTTCTGGTAATTCAGATCTAAATGACGATCTGTGGTTGAGTGAATGAAAATACACCCCGTAAATGGTGTTGTGACGGGTGAGCGGAAAGTCATACTCTTGGTCCTAGATGGCACCACTGAAAAAAAATCAAGAGACGCACCCTATTAGCTCAAATTGCAAGGTCACAGCGGCAAGTGCCTTAAGAAACAACAACATATACTGTTATTTCAAAAATATGTTTGTCTAGATAGAACCGCGAAGTGGGTCACATCTACTCTGAGGTGAATAGCGTGCCGATCATTTCTTTAATACCCTTAGGAGACGAGAATCTTTAGTTTTATGTCTTCCCTTTACTCGATTTCGTCTGAATATTGACTCAGATGAATGAAAAATTGCAAGCGAAATAATAACAAGTTTCCAAACTTATTTGGTCAACAAAAATTAAAACGAAACCAACTAGGTCGAAATCAAAATTAAAACTCCATTCAGAATTACACGCTAAAAGTTCACAAAATGAAAGGTAAATGAATAAGAACCAGTTAATGAAACAAATTCAATATATATATATATATATATATAATATTAAAATTTAAGGACATATAAAGGAGGAGCATGAATAGTATTTATTCTATAATTTCATTATTCTATTCTACAAAAAAATATTCATTTTTGTGTATTAGATCTGTGTACTCTTTCAGGATTGTAAAGCTTGGTGTTCTTTCAGAACGACAATGAAAGAAACTATTTATTGTGTCTCGTGATTCGTTTGATATTCGTTCAGAATTTTCAAGTTAAATGTTAGGAAACGGGATTAAAATATTTCCTTTTAAAATAGATTAAGTATAGAAAATATACGATAAAATCTTTAATATATTTGAAAATTAAGATGGTGCAAAATGATTTTTGGAAGTTACTGCAAAAAACGTTAACATTCAATTAAAATGCTTAGTTCAAATTTCAAACCTGTAGGATGGGTTCCCCTGAAACTTTTTCATACACTCTCTAATAACACTATTACCTGATAGAAAGACCTAAATTGCATTTACGTACAAGAGCTAAGAAATATTAACCTTGAATTTAGTGAATTCAGTCTTCCTTGAATTTAGCATCAATACTGAAACTGTTGCGTCTCCTTGGCGAGTTATTTGGTGGTTAATCCATGGTGAATGAATGCGGTAAATAGATCCGAATATATTTTTTATATATTAGATGATTGTGTTATGCCTGTAACCATACGTAAGTTGCAAGAAATAAGTATTCAATAGTTTCATCGCCATCGGATGAACGGTAAGGCAGGGCATAAGAGACTTACTGACAAACATTCATCTTTATTTATATAGATATATCACCAAGATTATGAAAGAGAATGTGACGCACGCGCAACAATGTCTGTTTATTGGATACCTTCTGTTATTCGGATCGGATACGCGAACCTTTTTTATTCACCCCACCCCCTCCCACTAGAAAACGGGCGGACGGACGAAAAAAACGAGCCTTGCCGTCCATTAGCATCGTCTTTCCTCGGAAGGGGCAACTCGCCTGACAGGAAGCTATTACAGACCACTCCTTCGGGTAATCTGCAAGTTCGTCATCCTTTCTTTGGAGCGAACTGGTTTCGGGATCGCGTGAGCGAAAGACTCTCGTTACAGATGTGGAATCGGAGCGTCGTTTCGGGATTAAATTGGATCCGTATTGAAAGGAGTGCACTCGAAGCTTTGCATTCGTTCTAGCAATTTATTTCATCTTTTGTGGAAATTCTCTAGGAAATATTACGATTTATCTTAGCTTTCTTGTGGCTTTTGATTTGGGATTTTGATAGCCTCCCCCCTTCTTTTACATTGCGGTTTTTCCTCCTTTGCTAGTAAACCTTGGGCCACGGTGGTAAAGCCTCGGTTTCGAATCGGAGGGTTTCAGGTTTGGGACTCGATTCCACCGAAGAACCACCGTGTGAGGAGGTCTCTTGCAAGTTATATCGGTTAAGCCAAAGATCCTTAAAACGGTTCAAAATGACGAGGTGGGTCCCACAATAGCCCTTGTGTTGCTTTACAACGATACGTTAATATAACTAAACTGAAATAACCTTGCTGGAAAACCGTAGTAAATGTATTTGTACAAAGTGGTATATATATATAATATAATATAAATTGAATAGACTCGGAGACCTTTGCAGCTTGAACTGTCAACCGCAAAGGCACTAATTGTGTACGGGCAGTATTAACCGCATGAGAAAAAAAAATGTGGGGAATTTTTTTTTAGCTGCAAAAGTTATCGTTAGGGGGATATGTGGCGTTTTAAACTTTAATACAGCTAAAATGTTGCATAAAATACGGAGAAAAATTGCAAAATGCAAAATCCCAATTACGTAGTCGACACCAGAGCTAGTATTTTGAGTTATAAAAAACGAGGCGGATCATCGAAAATCATTTCAAGTATTTGACTTGTAAATTTTGGTCACTTTAACACAACGTGCATTAGTCTTTAAGCTCTTCTATCTTCATGAATTCAATGCAGCGACCGCTCTTCGCGAATTTAGATGTCGAAACCATTTACGTAAAGGACCTCTATCGATTAATGCATTGAAAGCTATTATTAAAAAAAATTACAATCACAAATGCTGCGACAGCAATCGTTGAAAGAAATCAGACGAGCACTGCTGGTAATAGCAGCACACGTGGAGTTGCCCGATAATAGTGCTTGAACAATTGTACAGAATACGGTGTACTCTGTACTGTTGATGAATATAATCTTGAGTAGAACCTCTCTTTATATATTTATTTTTTAAATTTGTAACCATTTGCAGAAGTTATTTTTTCGAATAAAGTACATTTGTGGGAAAAATAATTCTTTGTTATTCATTTATCTGTCTACTGTACCTTTTTAAGTTTTTTTCGTGCAATTAAATTTTGAATTTCGCTCAAAAGCGCCACATTTTCCCCTATCGGTAGCTTCTAAAACTAATTTTATTAATATACCGTGGATTCCTTTTTCCCATATTGTCAGGAATCCCCTTACGAAATTTCGTGCCTTTGCGACGGATAGTTCGAACTGCAGAGGACTGTGAGTACCGTCAGTTAAGGGGAAAAAAAAAAACAGTTTTTCCGCACTTAACACGTTTTTTTTTTTCTTTTCTTTTCTTTTAACGAAGAACAAAAGCAAGGAACTTGCAAACTTTAAAGAATTCGTAGTATTCACTCCTTTTTAAAACGATTCACTATGTTTTGGAAATATATCGGTCTGTGCGTGAATAAGATAATTAAAAAACGCATTGTGCTTGAGGTAGGAAATTTGGTGTCATCAGAATTCTGGTTTTGATCAAGTGTTCAAAGAAATTCGACAACTGGAAATATGTTGGTATGCCATTTTCCAACACACGAACTGTATCATTTAAAAGCACCAAAGATTAGGTACTGATCTACAGTCACGAGAAAAACCCTTGTAACCCTAAAAGGTGAGGTCTGTCGGCATGGAATCGAGATATTCTATTACATTTTGGGGGTGAAGGAAAGGTCTATATTTCATTGCTCGCCAAAAAACCCGGTTGGGAACCAGATATCATTGGCATTAGCACAAGCAAAATGAATTTCTCGCCTAACGAAGAGCGTTTAGTTAGCCAAATGTTGTGATCTGCTTTAATGCTTACTTCTTTCCGTACTTAGAATCGTCTACTTGAGGTAACCATGTTCAGGATTTTTCTTGTGACAGTAGGACTGTATGTGGATTTAGCATAAGGTTCCAGCATCAGAATTGTTTATCGAATTTCGAATGCATTGCTTGTGTTAACCGCCTATCTATTTGTTTTTTGTAGTTTTGTGCAATTAACACCAAAACACAAGGATTTTGATTAATGAAATTTTGCAAATGCTGGTGTAATCAAATGTGTAAACACGTATTTTTGCATCAATCAGTCGAAAGCGGGACGTCGAAAATGCATACTCTATTTTATTCATTATACCAGCTAGTACCCGGTGCGTTACTGCCGCAGAAGAAATAATATTGGAAACATCGTTTGGAATTTCAAATGATTGGAAGAATGATATTTATTTTCTTGTCGACAGTGAATACATTTATTGAAATGGAAGGATATATAAAGGAGACGCTTTTTTAGTATTCTACTCTACAAACAAATATTCATTTTTATGTATTAGATTTGTATATTCTTTCAGAACTGTCAAACTTGGTGTTCTTTCAGAATGGTAATGAAAGAAACTATTTAATGTATCTCGTGACTCGTTTAATATTCGTTCAAAATTCTCAAGTTTAATGTCAGAAAATGTGATTAAAATATTTTCTTTTAAAACTGATTAAACGTAGAAAATACACTGATAGAAAAAAAATCCCAACACTAGGAAGGAGCTGTGCTAGATAAACGAAATTTGGTAGGCGTGTTTATACATCTGAAAGTTGACGTCGATTCAAATTTCGAGCTACTCTTGTAAGTGTGGCGCTAATAGCGACACTATGAACATGCAAATGAGGTTTGCTTTAAATAAGCTCTGTAAGGTTTGTGATCGTTATTTACAGTTGAGATTTGACGTAGTGGGTTAATGTTAGTCAAGGATGCCCCTGAGAAGACGAAGAAGCCATTATCAACAGCCCACTGAGTTTGAACGAGGTCGTGTTGTAGGGCTACGAGAAGGTGGGTTTTCTTTCCGCGATATTGCTGAAAGACTTGGCAGGAATGTATCCACTGTGCATGAGTATTGGCGGCAGTGGTCAAGGGAAGGTACTGCCTCAAGAAGACCAGGTTCCGGGCGGCTACGTGGTACTACTGAGAGGGAAGACCTTCGTATTCGGCGTATGGTTGTGGCTAATCGTACTGCTTCTGCAGCTGAAATTCGAGCTGCAGTTGGCACCACAGTGACACAACGAACTGTTACAAATCGGTTACTTCAAGGACAGATCCGAGCCAGACGCCCTGTACAGTGCATTCCACTGACTCCAAACCGTTTGCGACGTGAGTGGTGTCAAGCTAGAGCTCATTGGAGGACGGAGTGGAGATCTGTTGTGTTTTCTGATGAAAGCCGGTTCTGCCTTGGTCGCAGTGATAGCCGTTTGTTGGTTATAAGGAGGAAAGGTGAACGCCTGCTAGTGACCTGTCTGCGGCCTAGACACACAGGGTCTACTCCTGGAGTTATGGTTTGGGGAGCAATTTCGTATGATAGCAGGAGCACTCTCGTGATTATCCCACGCACCCTGACTGCAAATTTGTACGTCAGTCTAATGATACAACCTGTTGTGCTGCCATTCATGAACAGCATTCAAGGGGGTGTTTTCCAACAAGATAACGCTCGCCCTCATACCGCTGTTGTAACCCAACATGCTCTACAGAGTGTTGACATGTTGATTGGCCTGCTAGATCACCAGATCTTTCTCCAATCGAGCACGTATTTGACGTCATTGGACGACAACTCCAGCGTCATCCACAACCAACATTAACCGTCCCTGCATTGACCGCCCAAGTGCAACAGGCATGGAACTCCATCCCACAAACTGATATCCGACACCTGTACGACACAATGCATGCACGTTTGCATGCTTGCATTCAAAATTCTGGCGGTTACACCGGTTTCTAATGTACCAACATTTCACATTTGAAATGGCTCTACCTGTGATCTTGAAACTTTAATCAATTAAATATGTTACCTAGACAAATGTATTCCTAAAATTTCATTACTGTACAATAATTTTTTCTTGGTGTTGGGATTTTTTTTCCATCAGTATATGTTTATGCCTTAAATGTGTTGATGTAGTTGAATTAATATTTTTTTAAGTTAAATTAATGCTAAAATTTTCGTACATTACCAAAAGGTACTGCAAAAAACGTTAAAAGTTTATTAAATGTTTAGCTAAAATTTCAAATCCATAGGATTGGTTTCCCTAAAACTTTCCCGCACACTCTCTAATAAAACTATTACCTCAGAGAAAGACCTCCATTGCATTTCCGTACAATAATTACGAAATTTTAATGCCTGATTTCAATTTAGTATCTTTACTGAATCTGTTGTATCTTGGCGAGGTAATTTGACAGTAATCCATGGTTAATAGATCCAAAAATATTTATAAATATTAGACGATTGTACTCTGCCTATGACCATCCTGTAACTGCTTAATAAGTAGTCAAAGTTTTATCGGAATCCGATGAGTGCTACGGCAGCGAAAGGGGAATCGAGAGAAGAAATAAAGCTACAATGGTTTGACTGATGTTATATGTCCAGAAAAAAGGAAGAGTCACTTTCGACTTTATTCCTAATGCGGAAATTAAAATAAGAAGATACCATCCACTTATAATCCAAATAATTTCTGAACACGGGAGATTTCCTGCCTATTTCCAAAGATTTGGAAGAACGCAGGAAAATGAATGCATTGGTGGAGAAATGGTTACTGTTTACCATTATTTAATGGGTTGTATGGAGGTCTCAGAGTTAAGGAAAGACCTGAAGATTGAAAATGACGATTTACGTGCAGTACTGATGGTGCCAGGTCATCTCAAAACCCTGAAGGATAGAATGTCAAAGATGGACAGTTTCATTCCAACTGTTTGAGAGAGTGCAAATGGGGAGAAAGACAGCTATTCACCACCCCGAAAGGAATGTTCGTTTCACTGTTCGCTCAATGTAGGGTTGGACAATACTTATTGAGCAGTCGACACCAACAAATTCTTTCGATACTGCTGCATTCAGTGGCGGCGAGTTGGTCTGCTGTATTCAAGAAGTGGTACGGCAGCGCATAAGAGTCATACAGACAAACAGTCATTTTTATTTATACTGATTACGAAACACTGAAAGCCACATATCATGCCTCACTTGCTTGTTGTATCATCTGGTACGTAACTCAGTGACGAGCTTTGATCGTTTGGCATGAAGGCACAGACTCGTATAAACGAGAAAGGATGATCGCTGTATAAGTCTATGCGAAAACTGAAGAAAAAATTACTTCATTAGTTATTTTATATTCCATCTTTTGCAGTTGATAATTTTTTCTAAAATAATTACATTTGGGCTCTTTAATAATTAGTTTTGAATAGTCGCCTCAAACGAGCAGCTAGTTAGCCAGGAATATTGATATTACTTGAATCCAGATCAATGGGATATTTTTCAAAAGCTTCAGTTCATGATTCATCCAAATTGTCTGTCATTAAAGCCTTGTTATTTTAATTGTCTCCGTTAAGTTCTGTTTAATGTGGACATGTTCTTCTAATGGAGACAATCTCTATTATTACAGCGCTATTAAAAACGATAATACCCTGTTAATCTATTTTCTAAATTTAGCGATATTGCAACTTAACTTTTTTGTTTGCCTCTACACAGATATTGATTAAAATTCTTGTTTAGTTTTCAGCAATGGAAGAAAACCAGACGATGGACTATCTAATGGTACATTGAGAATAATTTGAATGTTAGTACAACAATGCAATCCATTGTTTTAATTTGGACATAAAAATATTTTTAAATGAAAGGCCGAAATGAAACAAAAATTCTCATGGCTTCTAAATTGGGATCATTCATTAAAACGACATTTTTTTTTTTTAAATTTTGAAAGCGTGTTTTCTGCAATAATGTTTTTGTTATTTATTACGGAAAACTGAAAAAATTGACCTTAAGGTATCCGACTTCTATAAAAACAAAGGCTATCGACCACGTTGGCGAATTTTTTTTCATTATTATTTCCTGTAGTTCAGATTTTCCTCTTTCCAAAACAATTTATCTTTTCTATTAGAAGGAAGGCCTGACATATCCTCTAGGGTCATATATTTTTCAACTGAAATTTGTCTTTCATTTCAGTTTTCTCAGAACATTAATTTTCATAGAAATTCTCCACCCTTAACATGATGTCTCAAAAACTAATGGAGGTATTTACATAAAAATGTCAACGTGTGTTTGAAATAATGCGGCCAATGAAATGAACCAAAAATTTTATGCTTGTTGAATTACTTTTTTATTTATAGGCATTTTTAGAAAAATGAAGTTGTGAGTTTATGGAAAAAAATGCATATATACGTGTATTTTTCCCCATCACTTCTTTGCATCTCGACATTTTTCATAGATTTTGGTTCATTTCATTCATTATTATATTCTATAGCTTGTGTGCCACGAAAAATGCGATTACTGCATTGCCATTTTGTGTAGGGTGTTAACTGTTTTGATTGCATTTTATTAAAATTTACTACCAATTTTCCCATTTCGCAAAATACATTATATCCTCAAATACTTTTGTTGTATTTATGGTGTTTCGTATTATAATCGGCAATACATCTAAAAACCATAATTTTAAATCGTTTTTAAAAAGTGCATTTTAAAAAAAATTCCTTCGATCGTAGTCGGATAACTTAATTTTAATTAAAATTTCCAAAAAATCTTAGAGATGCACATTTTCATTGTCCAAGTTATAAATGCACGAAATTTGATAGCAAATGGTCTGATCTGTAGAACGCCAACACGCACACACTCTAGAAGAGATAACATAAAATAAATCTAACTATAATTTAATACAAAGTGCATGTTCCTATTCAAAAATGATTCCTTGTCGATGGATAGAATGTGTTGGTTGAGTTTATAATTTCTTTTTTCATTTCCATTTTTCCTTTGTCTTGACTTCCATTCGCCACTCGATATCTCAACAATTGCTGCGCAGAATGGCTGCATTCGAAATTCGTCTGTTCTTTTCCAAAGAATGAGAGCGGTTGCCTCCGACATTAGTTATTCCATTAATACATTTCCGCTCTGTTATTTCAGAAGCGTTTCCTCGGCTTATTAAAAAGGAGCCTTTGTCTGAAACAGTGCTCCGGGTGCCTTCTTAATTGACTAATGAAAATTAAGACTCTCTTCAACCGTGAATTCGTGTTTGCTTCCCACAACGGGAGCTTTCTTCCTCGCGTTTGTTCTCGACTTCCAGGCAAAGAACGCGGGGCGAAATCGATGTCGCTAATCTATGCTAATATTATGAATGTGAAAGTTTGGACGTTTGTCACTCAATCACGGCTGAAATTCAGCTCAGAGATAGATTATAGCCAGGCATAGAACATACGCTAGTTTTAATTCCGGTTCATTTTTTTAAATTAAAAACTGACTTTCGCGCCAAAAAACTGAGGCCAAATCCCGCCAAAGAGGAGTTGTTGTTGTAATACCACTTGGTCAAACCAAGCCGAATCAGCAGAGCTGTTTCGATTAAGGCAGAAGTGTGCGCCTTTCGTTGTGAACGAGCACCGTTCAGGTGAAAGGACGACTTTGCTCGAACACACATGACACTCATTCATACACTCCTTCATCCATCCGCAAGTCAGAATTGAGATCCAAATCAGAGACCGACTCATCCCTGATTCAGTACCCCCAGAGGTATCGTTTTGTTACGGAGGACTTTGCAGTCGCGACATAACGTGTCCCAACTGCCATTAGCCAACACGGCGGTCTTTGGACTAGACGAGGACAGAATTAAAGAGAAGTAAAGGTGGGTTCAGACGAGGCTTATTATTGTCCGCAAACATTGTCTCTCTACTGTTGTCCCGGCATTGCCCTCGTGTGAACACTTGAGACAACGCGGACAACGTTTTTCCCATCGGGACAATCATTTGCCATTGTTTCTATTGCGGACAGTAATAAGCCTCGTTTGAACCCACCTTAAGTCTCCCGTGGTGGTTGCTTTTTTCCAAAAGAGTTGAGGCTAGGGTTAGCAGAATTTCGACCGATTATTTCAAACGATTCCCTTAATTTTCTTTGTGTTTGATGTATTTAAAATCAAGTGTTAATGAATCGATCTATCGGATTCATTCTGAAGTATTTTTAAATTAAAAAAAAAAAAAAAACAGAATAATGAAAAAAAGTTTCTAATCTACATTGCGTTACCCTAACTGGCGTAGGGAAGTCAGACATGTGCGTTACATCAACTGGCGTTAAAAGTTCGCGCGTGATTGATGACAACTCTGTTTTCATTTAAATGAAAAGTTTAAAAATGATGCATGTAGTAAAGCTGTAGCTATCTCAATCCATAAATGAAATGTATTTGATCGGAATTGATTTGCCGTTTCTAAGCTCTGCTTATAAAAAGTTTGTATGTCTGGCTGTTCGAATACTAACTTACATGACACTATATTTTTCTAGTTCTCATCGAAGAGAACTAGATGGATAAAATCCGGTACACAGATTTTTCACAGGGGTTGGCGGTCTGTACTTTCAGAAGCATGTAAACGCAATTACTCAAAAGCAGAATGACTTTCGTACAAAAAGTTTATTGCGACTGTCCTTGTAGAGCCGCATCATATTTTCGTTTCAGCTGGTTGGGGAAAAACAGGGCCAAAATACAGTTCAGTTTTATCAGTGCGTGTTCGAGAAAGGTTTGAGGAGACCACTCCCACGGGTTTTAATCTTTGATAAGATTTTAATTATGGCGAATGGATATTCCATCAGCAGATATTCGAAAATCAGAGTACAAGCAGTCTGTCAAGACTGGATTTGGATTTTATAGGTGCAAGAGCCATGATGTTGACTCCCAACTTTTTTTTTTCTAAGATTAAAATATAAAATTTCAGCTGTAAAAACGAAGTGAAAACTTTTGAAAAAGCTGAGGAATACTTAAATATGTGGATAAAAATTTTTTTGATTTCAAAAATGCAAAAATCTGAGCATATGGTGTCTGGCCAAGTAAGGAAGTTTGCAAATATATGCTTAGTTTTAAATTTCGGAGGACTGATCACAAATGTGGAAGAAAGCATTTATTTCGGAATTGTAACTAGCACTGCTTCCAATCATTTTGGCTTCAAAAAATTTGACAATCACGCATAACGTTGTTCACTTTCAACGTTCGGCAGTTGCACTATAGTATTTATAAATGAGGTAAGTCGTACAACTGACCTCCGACTCGCCTCTAAGGCACACGGATAAAACCTCGCAAGACTGAATGACCGGGCCGCCGCTACAGTGACGGGAACTGTGGTTGAATCCTAAAGGTCATCACCGGCCACGGTACAACCCTTTCCGTAAGGAGTATGTCCCGTCATCGATGGGAGGGTCTGTGCCCCCACCTTTTATTGTGCTCATCGGGTTGGCGAGATCCAACCACCATGTCGGAAGCATCTCATCCTCATTTCGAGGTGTCCACCCCGGGGGAAGTAAGAAAGGTAATGGAACGTTCGTGTTTTGAAAAAAAGTGCAAACGCCGGACACTGAAATTTGGACATTCTGACAATATATGCTGGACAGACACTTGACAATCACACTGAGAGCATAGAGGTGGTTGTTCGCCAAGCAACAAGTGGAGATGGGTGAATCTAGCATGCCCAATACGTACGTGGATTAATACTGTATCTGCTTTTTGATTCAGTAATGAAGACCACGGTTGTACATGAGGTTTTATAGCATGTAATTTATTGTTAGTTACGAGGTCACAATGAAATTACCATTTGGAATAAAGAAGCTTTTTAGTGAGCTTATTTTAAGTTGCATAGATGAGATCGGTGGAATACTTGCCATTTTAGCAGCTATGCCTGTCTCTGTGGAGGTATTTTAATGAGCCAGTAACAGCCTCTAAACATTGATGATCACTTCTGTATAGCGGATTTGTTACGCGATTGCAATTGCGAGGTCGCGAGTTCAATCCTTGGCGGAATTCAGCCTCCATCTTGGCGCGACTCCACAATATTAGCCGCCATTTTGGTGACCTCGGTCAATGAACACGTCCTTCGGTCGCCATAACGTCGTGCTACCAAAAGTCGTCAGACTCACTTAACGCAGCAACGCAAAGTCGTCAGGCTCACTTGACACAGCAGCAACAACTCTCACACGCTCGCCATAACGCTTTGCGCTATAAATCGTTCGTCTCTTCGAGGACTCACTGGTGGGGGTGTATTGTGGAGGTATCTTAATAAGCCAGTAACAGTCACTTGACATTGGTGTTCGCTTTTTTATAGGGGATATGTTACTCGGCTGCAAATCGTAAGGCCTCGAGCTCGATCTTTGGCGCAATTCAACACTCCCCATTGGCGTGACTTCACAATATTAGCCGCCCCATCTCCTCATACAAAGAGTTGAACATTTCACATTTCCCGGCCACTGTGGCCTGGAAGTAAGGTCTCGAGACTCGATTCCACCGGTGAACGTCGTGTAAAAGGTTCTATGATCAGAATGTATCAATGCTTTTTATACAAATATACTCTGTTTAAAATACAAATGCGAGTTTTGGTTAGAATATTCAGATTGGTCCCTTTCTGCCTTATTTTTTTTATTTGAATTTATTTCTCTTGTCTTATGCCATTCGGGGACCGCTGTGGCTTGGTGATAAGGTCTGGGCTTCCGAACCGGAGGGTTTGTGGTTCGAGACTCGATTTCACCGAAGAACCGTCGTGTAAGGGTCTCTTGCACGTTAAATCTGTCGGGCCAAACGTCCTTCCGCAGGTGTGGTGTGGAGAGGGGGGGGGGGCCAGCTCAGGTGTCGTCGTCTGACTGTGATTCAAAGTGACGAGGTCCGTCCCAAAATAACCCTAGTGTTGCTTCAAAACGGGAACGTTAATACAACCAAACCAATTTCACAATCTGTTTCTGCAATGAAGTCCGCCGAGTCGAATCAAAATTTTTAAAAGTGTGTTTGATGATGAAATAGCGAGGAAAAGAGAAAAAAAGGGGGGGGGGAGGGGGAAATACAGAAGCCAGTTTGTTTTTGTTCCTGAAGCCAAGGTCAGGGACCACGTTCCCTCGATTGGGTCAGACTTTTAATCATTCCGGCGGCCTACGGACCAAGTTTCGGTTTGGTGACGCGAATGCCGATCGGGGATTTTCGCAACGGGAGGAAGAAGGCGCGTGACGGGACTGCCGAAGCGAGGCAAGGACTCGAAAAAAATAAAAAAGTAGTTGACTCTGGAAGTTAGCGGTTTGTCGTCTTTAGACAGGATTTGGCCGCTCTCTTTGTATAGGAAGCGCGTGTTTCGTTTACAAAGTCAAACCACCCTTTTTTTTTTCTTTCTGTTGTTGTCGTTGCTCGGACCTCGCTCGTAATTCATGGTTGTTTTGATAGGTCCTTAGAAGATATCGTGACGAGTTATATATCTGTGGCTCGCTGGAACGAAATTTGATATATTTCTGTGTGTTAGATATTTATTTATAAGTTATTTGTAGCTCTTAATCTCTGGAATTTGAAGTGTTTTTATGTAACATTCTGCGGATGTGTGGAACGTTTCATTTCTTGAGACTAATTACTTCGGAATTTATCTCTTGGGCTAGAAATGACAATAAATAAGGAAATGTTTTGCCTTGAAACTTGCAATGCTTTTTGGAGGAAGATAGAAAAGAAATCCCTCACCCCTTGTTATGATTATATTTTAGAGTCAAATTCGCAATTCCATTAGCTAAATGAATAATAAATGCTCTTACCTGTCAGTAAGGAAACCAGAAGCAACCAGTGGATTTTCTACATTTTATTTGGAACAACTAGCATATGTACAACAACAAACAAACATGACTACATATCATACAGATCGAAAGATTAAATCTAGTGAACAAACCCAGAGGGGGACACAGCGCCCTCGGGTGCATAACCATGGACCACAAGAGGTGAAAAGAAGTGTCAACATCCCTTTAGAGAGAAAGGTACTAGTTCTTAAATATTGTTTTTTCATTGGATTTACAACATTCGTGTATCGAACTTCATTATATTAAGACCTAGTATGTTTTGCATTTTAGTCCACTATTCTCGAGTTTTTTGGGTATTTTCCAAATGTGCTTTCTGATCAGAGAGGTCATTAAAAAAAAATCGATTGTCAGACTGACCTGCGGGTCATTAGCTTGGAAAATTTGTGCTAAAATATTTAGATTACGTTTAAATGTTATTTTTCCACACTTTATTGAAAATTACTTTTAAATTCATTTTATTGTTATTATTTGAGCTAGAGATTGAATCTCTCTGGGTGTTAGTTGGCCTTCAGATTAAAATTACAGTAAAATTAATAAATAAAAGGCTTTTGAATATTGGAAAGAGGGGAAATGGGCAAAATTTGTATCATTTAAGATAATCCTTTTGAACTTTTAAAATTTCTTGTTGCTGTGATATCTTCATTACAATTTTAGTTATTTTGTCTCGTCTTTGTTCACCGGCCCCTACATTTTTATTTAGTAGGATGAAAATAATAATAATTTGTTAATCTCATGCCAAACTTCAAAAATTTCCATTAGCTTTAAAAAAATGCAAAACTGGTTCCCCCACCCACCCAATTTTTAAATAGATTTCGTAATATTTTACGTGTGAAATTATATTATTCAAATTACAGTTTTTGCTTTTAATTTTTAATTTTCAGTTGGAAACTGGTAAAATGTTCCTATTCATGAAGTTTTATTAGTATATGCACTATATATAATATATCCAAATTTGTTTGTTAATTCTACATTTTATCAATGTACACTTGTTCAACTGCGGGAGATAATTTCCAGAGTTTATTGCCGAAAATTGGTTGCCCATGCAATATGTTAAAATATGAACAATTATATAAAACATCGTTTTTTTTTTAAAGGCTAAACACATGCATAAAATTTGTATAGATGTAAATATTTCGCAATATCGGTAATGGTAAATATATGTTTTGACTGAACGAATGAAGATATCGAAAAAATTATTATTATGTCTGGTAAAATATGTTTGTCAATAAAAGATTAATATATTTTTTAAATCACAATTTTTGCCGATTTTTTAATCCTTTAAAAAATTTTTGAATTTTTAGAATACTGATTTTTTTTGAACCATGAAATTGTTTAGACTTTGAAGAAAACAAGACTTTAGACATGAAATTGTTAGACTCCTTTTAAAATCATGAAAAAAACAGGATATTGTTTTCGTTAGGAGGTTTTGAATAATTGAAGGCAACACATAATTGAAGCTTGAAATCGCGTAGGCAATGAATAAAGCATAAATGGCAGTATTCATCATCTTATTCATCATCGCATATATATATATATATATATATATATATATATATATATATAATATAACCTGCTTTCACCAGTATTGCATTATTATTACGTAGGCTTCTTTAACAGCAAGCTTTTTTTTTTTTAAAAAAAAAAAAGCTGAACTATTACATTATAACTATTATTTTCATGAAATGTAATTTTTTTTAGGAAATGAAATAATTTATTTTTTATTATATGTTTAAAAACCTTCGCTCACGTTTAATAACAATTTTGATAAAAGTATTTTCTCTGTTCTCTAATGGAAAAATGTCACTTCGTTCAAAGTGGAAAGCATTGAAGAATTCGACTCCTGTTCTAAGATTAATCCATTGTGAAACTGTTTTTTGATCTCAGACAATAGAAAATAACTGTTCGTGTTTAGAAAAATATGGTTTTGATAACAATTCCATATAAATTAGTATGTTTAAAAATGCATTGGTAAATAGTTTATCATTAGGAAATCGCATTACGACAGAAAGATTTGTTATTCAGCTTCCAAACGTGGCATTCCTTTTTGTGAGAAAATGATGTTGTTTTGGCCAGGGGGTTTTGAAACTCTAAATCGCGTAGCTATAAATAAAGTGTAAACGGCAATTTTCATTAAAATTTTTTTTTCTTGGCTGCCAAAAAAAAATTTAGGAGCACCTGTCAATCTCGTTTTTTTTTTTTTTTTTTTTGAGGATTAGTATAATCACGTGATGATCCAAAAAACAAAAATCTCACATCATAACTTGAAATTTGCAATAACATATTTCAATTTTTTTTTCGGTATAGCCTAATAATTTGTTGAGTTGGGACTAGCGGCTGCCTTTGTATATTGAAAGTGTCTTTTGTTTCCTGTTTGTAATGTAGGATTTTTATAATTTATTTCTCATTTGTTTTCCATTACAATTAAGTTTCACAATTTTTTCTTCACTTCTTTGTTCAATGAAAATATCTCATTTTAATATTTTCAGAACACAGTTATGGAGCAGTTTTCATATTTTATTTAATTTTGGTGCCAAACTGCAGCGCCACCTGATAATAAATTCGAAGAAAAAAAATTAAAATTTCATGTTACAAAAGCGCTATTTATGTTCTCCTTTGAACTACTTTTGCATTCATATGTCATTTTCAGCAAGTTAATTTTCTTTCGTAACCATTATAAAGATATTTTTTTTTTTTTTTGTGAGCGAGATTTTAGTTGCACGTCACTTATTTTCTTCCTAAAATTCTCAATTTTATTTGCCTCCGCCATTGTTTTTCGGTCTGTTAAGGTGCGAATTTTTCTCTTCGAAGGAAGGAGAGCGAATAAAATCTTCTTCCTGTCTGCTATTCCAAATAAAGGACGCAGAAAGGTAGAACATCCGAAAACATCCCATGAATGAAAGATGGGATGCGAGCAGTAGAAGGGTCTTTTCGCCAGACTGATCTCTCTTTTAAGGATACTATTCTGGAATTCCTACGTCTTCTTTCACTTTTTCTCTGTATTATTATCGTGTGAGAACAGGATGTTGTTTTCGCTTGAGGATTTTGGAGCGATTTGACGGCAAGACATTTTTGAAACCTCAAAATGCGTTGGTAACAAATTGGCGATTTATCTCTTTTTTTAATTATTATTTTGGAGTCGGCTTTCACAGTAAAGCTTTCGAAATATATATCATCTGCTAATGTAGTTTTATTTTGGAGTTGGCTTTCTCAGTATAGCTTTTGAAATATCTATCGTCTGCTAATGTAATTTTATTTAGAAGTCGATTTTCACTGTGTAGCTTTGGAATTATTTATCGTCTGCTGTTGTAGTTTTTCTCTTAGAAAACATGAATGTCATTGTCTAACTCGCACAACGGTTTTTTTTTAAATAAACCAAACAAGTAAAAATATTGTATGTTTAATTTATGAATATTGTTTTTTCAGGGATAATTTCAACTAATCAAAATAAGGTCATTGTTCTATTTATTTCTCAAAAAAGTTAAATACTTCCGAAGAAGGAAAAAAAAATGAAAATTTTGAAACAATTTGACTAGACTACTTAATTGATAAAAGTAATTTTTTTTAAAAGTGGGTACTCAAGTTTAACACTAAAAACTAATCACACCTGGAATAAATAATATGATTGATGACGTACTCCCTTTATAACTTGCCGACTTCACTGCGAATTCTTATTTGTTAAATGCTTAATTGAATCTGTTATTCCTCGTTTGATACGCAAGTTTCCTACAGCAAGTTGAATTTCTCATGTTAATACTTTTTTGTAGGAAACAGACACAAAAGAAATTATTTTAATGGTTGAAACTACCGCTATTTTGAACTCGAATCTTCACGTTTCTGTCTTCTTGAAAAGGTCATTTCGAATTATGTTTGTCCCTCTGTCATCGCGTTAATTCAAAGGAGCTACAAACAAAGCTGATGAAGTTTGGTATGTGGTCTTTTCACCAATTTGGAAATAAAAACCAGAATATCAGAAAACCAAAGTTGTATATGGGATACAAATTAACATATACACACACACTGAAGTGACAAAAGTCATGGGATGACTATTAATATCGTGTCCGTCCTCCTTTGGCCCGGCGAAGTGCAACAACTCGACGTGTCATGGAGTCCACGAGTCGTTGGAAGTCCTCTGCAGGAATATTGAGCCATGCTGTCTGTATAGACGTCCATAATTGCGAAAGTGTGGATGGTGCAGGAGTTTGGGCACGAACGGACCTTTCGATGATGTCCCATAAATGCTCGATGGGATTCATATCGGGCGATCTAGGTGGCCAGATCATGCGCTGGAATTGTCCGGAATATTCTTCAAACCAATCACGAACAGTTCTGGCCCGGTGACATGGCGCATTGTCATCCATAAAAATCCCATCGTTGCGTGGGTACGTGAAGTCCATGAATGGCTCCAAGTGATCTGCAAGCAGCTGAACATAACCATTTCCAGTCAATGATCGGTTCAGTTGCACCAGAGGACCGAGTCCATGCCATGTAAAAGCAGCCCACACCATTATGCAGCCACCACCAGCTTGAACAGTGCCTTGCTGACAGTTTGGGTCCATGGCTTCGTGGGGTCTGCGCCACACTCGAACTCTACCATCAGCTCGTAACAACTGAAATCGTGACTCATCTGACCACACCACGGTTTTCCACTGGTC
>JAPMOQ010038358.1:1076507-1136662 GCA_026543055.1 Argiope trifasciata
TATATATATATATATATATATATATATATATATATGAGATTTATTTTATGACCTAAAATTGTTATTCTGTTTCAAATTTTGGTTCCAATCGGCGTGGAAGAAAACGAGCCTAAAACATAATTTCTACTTTTTTAAAAACAAAGTATGCCAGAAATGTTGGACCGATCTTTCATTCAGGTTTTATTATTAGTAAAGTTAATGAATAGTAAAAAAATGATTAAAATATTTTATTTTTGATAGAGAAAAAAAAGTTTTGTTTGTATTCAATTTTATGTAGATAAGCAGGCATTTTTTTTCTTCTTCGCTCCTTGTATTTTTGTGAAATTCCGATGGCATCGCTTCTCCTTTCTTGCATCGACCACGAAAAATATATGAAATCGATCGCCAGCGCAGAAATGGAACAAATTCGATTGGCTTAAAGAATGTTTTCGTTTCGCAGTTAATCTATCCCGGTTATTTAGCATCGCGGTAAGAACTGATCTTAATGGCGCTCTTTTGAGTAAACACTTTGGATAAAAGATATTTTTGCTAATTAAATGTGTCTGTTTTGAAGTTATTGTACGCTGATGTTTAGCTCTCTGCTCCTCTTGTTTATTTAAAAGTAACTGTTGCGCAAGCCATGGAACTTCTGCGCAGGAGGCGATTGTGTTTGGGTGTGCATTGACAGCGTGATGAGCCTTTTATTTCCGTCTCTGTCTTCGGTTTACTTATCGTTACATGATCTCCTTGTTTACTTTCTTTCTTGCTTATGAAAAAAAAGTAATTGCGTGTGCAAGTTTAAAAATGCAATTTAAAAACACACGTGGTTTCGATTAATTGCCATGTTTCAAAATCCCGCAAGTTCAAAAATACCATTTTTGACAATGTGTCGGTCTTAACATAATAATTTAAACAATGGTAATGATCTGCCCAAAACTTTCACGTATACTCCAGGGTCATGATAAGTCCTTAAAAAGTGCTTAAAAATGAAAACCATTTTTTAAGCACCTTAAAAGTACTTCATTTTGGAAGAAAGGTCCTTATAAGTACAAAAAGGCATTGTTTGCTTTACGGTAGAAGACGTTGTGCAAATCCTGAAATAAATATTGAAATTTAAAAAATACACATTTACAATTGATGAAAGATTTTTTAGTTTTCAATGAAAACTGTATATTATTATGAAATAGCTTATAAAAATTTCCTTTGCTTATAAAAAAATTCAGATTTATTTATGCATAAATGTGCAACGATTTTTTTTGGGGGGGGGCCTAAGATGTTTAAAAAGTGCTTAAAAGTACTGAATTTTTGCAGATTTCCACTACACACCCTGTTGCACTTGCTTTGCTGAATAAAATGGAGAGCGAACTATAGTGTACTGGCTTAGATAATTATTATTACGAAAGATACGGTAGCTTTGAACTTACCATAAGAATATGAATTGTTTAATGAATTTGTCTGAAGCTGACAATGGACTTTGAAATAAGCAAAGTTGGTCGGAAATCTGAAATTTTAGTTTTCTTTGTTTTATACGCAAAATATATGCTTATATACTACTGAAATATAATTTTGAAATAAATATGTTGTTCAATAAAATAAATACTTGAATAGCTTGCCATTTATTTTATCAAACAATATGGGAGACTTGTACAGTTAAATTTGCATTCGGCCTAGCACTATGAAATAAGTTCAAATAGATTTTGAGGCCCCTGTATATCTCGAGACACGAGGCGACCGCCTGTGCGGAAATCCGCCCTGCTGACGAGCTTGCTTCGGATAAACTTAAACAGTTGCCATCATGCAGATCTAAGTATATATAAATGCATATATTTATTTAATTAACATTAAGTGTGCTTCAGTAACAGACTCTGCAGGAACGACGCCTGTAAATGTGTTCTTTTTTACGCAGGGACCCTGCGCACGCTGCATCGGCAGGTGTGCGACGACGAGGAACTGCAGATCGAGTGCTGGCCGGACACCGTCATCAGCATCAGCCAGGCGGAGTACGGGCAGCCGGCCGCCGGACACATCCAGTGCCTGGAGAAGAGGGAGGGGCCACAGCACCACCCACAGTGCTCCCCTCAGGACGTACGAGAGGCAAGTGGCGTCGAATTTGCTTTGCGCTTCAGAAGTTTTTGAATTATTATTTTTAAGGACAAGATATGAATTCCCGATTTTGAACCAAGGGCCGCGGTGGCCTGGTGGTAAGGTCTCGGCTTTGGAACCGGATGGTTTCAGATTCGAATGTCCTATTCCACGGAAAAACCATCGTGTGAGGAGAGGGGGGGGGTTCTCTTGCACGTTAAATCTGTCAAGCCAGATGTCTTCCCGCTGGTGTGGTGTAGAGAAGGGGGGAAGTGGGTTGCCACTTGCTCAAAAAGATGAGGTCCGTCCTAAAATAGCTCTAGTGTTGCTTCAAAACGGGACGTTCATATAACTAAACTAAAACCCGATCCTGAACCATCTTTTCTCGCATGTGTGAGAACTTATCGTTCGGAAATCTTCTCTCTCGTTGGAAATTTTACCCTGACAGCCATAAGAATACCGATGATGCAATACTGCTTGAAAAATCTTAGCAATTTTTCTGATATTGTTACCAACTTGGTGTACAAATCTGTAACTGTTTTTGAAATTTCCGATAGAACTCTGCATCCCTTTTATAAACCTTGACAATCTTGTAGTAACCCGTGAACGTTTGCTTGATGGATTGGGCTCTATCATTTTCTTTCCATACTCCTCTCTCTTGAACCCTTGCAATTGTCCTTTGATCCCAATATGTGGTACCGTGGTGACATTTGATGGAGTCTCATCGATCAGTGTAATGCCACTTGGTCATACCATGCCGAATGAGATTTAGCTTTCGAATGAAGGCAGAGGTGTGCGCCTTTCGTTGTTGACGAGCACCGTTCAGGTGAAAGCACGACTTTGCTTGAACACACACAACTCTTTGCAGGTGGCGCTCGAACTCATTCATCCATCTGCAAGTCAGAATTGAGATCCAAATCAGTGAAGGACTCAGTACCTCCAGTGGTTATGGGAACTTGGAGGTCTCTGCAGTCAACGTGCCCCAACTGCCATGCGCCAACACGACGGTCTTTGGTCGAGACGAAGACAGAACTCGCTACCTTTCGGTGACGAGACTGACGCTCTACCAACCAGACGACCACGGGCCCCTAGGAATCTCTTAAAGCTATAGACTGCTCCCTGCATGCGATTTACTTTCCTTTTTACTTTCGAGTGATATGAAAAGTCGTAAAAATATCTAAGCAATTTGTGCACTGCGAATGGTGATGACATCAAAAAGCTGTTTTTACAGTCCTTTTCGATTACGTCTCCGAATCTAATCTGTTGTTGCATCAAGAGCATTCGCCTACTCATCTCGGTAAGAATAACGCATTTTCATTTTAAGCAATCTCCTTGACAATCTTCAGTTTTTAAGTACACTTTTAGATTTTTGTCTTTGCGGTTTTAATTTGAATCACACAAGAAAAGAAAGCGATTTAATGAGGACGCCTCGCATTTGGCCCTTTTAAACACATCAGTGCTGAGTTACTGGTGCTTATATCAATAAACTGGAAAAAGCATTTCTTGCTAAAGACATTAGACTTCCGCACAAAATATTATGAAGCCAATATGCATTTAACATTTTGATCACAAGTTGCTGAAGAATCCTTTACATAGAATAACGCAAGCTGACAGTCATAATAGCATTTCGTTTGAAAACAACAATAGGGCTGTTTTGGGATAGTCATCAGTTAATTTTTTTATTAATTCAGGATGGGGTTTTTTTTCAGTTATTCTTCAGTTTAGTGGAAGAGGGATTGATATATTGAATGTACTAAATATTGTATGTAATGAATATTTCCATAAATACGCAAGTGTTTTGATTATGAAGGCATTTGCAATTAAAAAAAAAAAACACTCATTACAGTCTACTAAAGTTCGCAGAATACAAATGCAAGCTCAGTTTAAGAAGAAAAATAGTTTGACGTGTGAAAAAAAAAGGTTTGACTTTTAGACATGGAGACTATTTTATTAGGAAAAAATATATTTTTATAATAACAACAGATTTTAAAGAGTTTTGTCTCAAATTTCTTTTTTTTTAATTCATTATCAACCATTATCATAATATCCCCAATATTAATTTAAAAAATTGTGATGAAATTTTCTGGAAATGGTTTGTACATTATTTTTACTATAATTTTTATGTAATTTTTTTTGTTATTTATAGTCTTCTTTTTATTAGAAAATAATTGGAAAATTTATAATAGCTTCTATAATATAGAGTATTAATCTTCAATAATAATTTTGCATTTTAATCAAATTTCATTTCATTTTGTAGATAACTATTATGTGTCTAATATGTAAAGGAAATGGTCATCGCGTTAGAATTTTACTTCAAATCAGTCGTTAAAAAATATGGCATGTCAGCTGGTACCCAGCGCGTTGCTGCCGCAGTAGAAATGATATTGGAAAGATCGTTTGGAATTTGAAATAATTGTCTTGTTTCATCAAGAATGATATCGTAAATGACATCCATTGAATGACATTTAAAAGAGAAGTGTAACTCATTTTGTTCTATTCTTTTTTATTTCATTATTCAAGAGCTTTAGGGTAGGCAATATGTTTTTGTTTTTCCGTCTTCAGAAGGAACAAATTGAGTTTTTGACTGTCCGACTCGTAGCATCCAGCATACAACTGGTTATTCGAAAAATTGTTGTGTCTCATTGGCGAGTTATTTGGTGGTTAATTCTTGGTAAATGGATGCGGTAAATAGAGCCGATAACAATTTTTATATATTAGATAATTTGACTATGCTTATAGGGGTGCCACTTCAGTTGTCGTCCTCGTCATCTGACCGTGGTTCAAAATTACGAGGTCCGTCCCAAAATAGCCCTCGTGTTGCTTTAAACGGGACGTTAATATAACTGAACTAACTGACTATGCTTATAACCATCCCGAAAGAGCAAGTAATAAGTAGTCAAAGTTTTGCGGAATCGGATGAGTAGTATGGCAACGCATAAGAGACATACAGACAAACATTCATTTTTTATTTATATAGAAGATATATATCAGAAGTTCTCTAATATTTGACAAATTTTACTTCATATAGTGTCCAAAAATATTAAATTAACTATCAATTTAATTCATGATATATCTTGTAATATAATGAAAATGAATGATAAAGTTCAGCAATTATCTTCGTTTGCTTTGGCGTGTTACTTTCTAATGTTATAAATTTTAAATTATGTGAAAATTTGCATCCGATATTCATGCGGTATGTTTAATGTGAGATTATGCTTCTGGAGCTTCATTTCCAATGGTTCCTCGTCGTTCGGGCATACGATTCAAGCATACAAATGCAAACTTCGAAAAACAAACAATCATCGAAAACAGCATCATTATTTAAGATATAAGAACGACCTCGAACTTCTCGGCAGTCACCTTAAACGTGTTATTGCTTGTTACCAAGATTTTTTCCCCATTTAATAGAGAAGAAATTCGATTAATTGAGCAAGATTAATCTATTTTCTTGCTGTAACATGCTGATCAGCAGCCGTGCGATCATCCCTTAGGGAATTTTAGACGAGAAACTTGTTAACTGCACATGCGCAAAGCTATCTACATTCTGTAGGGAGAATTATGTTAGATCCCTTTTAAGTGTTGTGTGTAGTATTGTTCGTGTGGCGCCTTCAATGTTAAATATATGCTAAAATGATGTGTTGTATAAACACTTTTTTATTTTTCGGTATATCTTTCTTTCTGTATTTATCTTGCCTATCTCGTCTGCTCGTTGCAGGGCCTCCAGTCCTCTTGCCGGGAACGACAGAAGTGCCACCTCAAGATCTCCTCCTCCCTGCTGAAGGAGGACCCCTGCCCGGGGGTGCAGAGGTTCCTCAATGTCGCCTTCAAGTGCAGACCCAGTGAGTTTTGTGTGACATCTATAAAGAGAAGTAGTTTTACTGATTCCGCAAAATAGAAAATTTCATAATAAAGTAGTCTACAGTTATTTAGTTTTACTCGTCTCTCTTCACTCGACATCGTAAATGTCAATTTCTAAATGTTTTTATTTTACGTGATTTGTTGAATGCTTAAAAGTTGAAATTTTATCATCGGTTTTTATCATTTTATCGACAAAAAATGGAGAAAAGATAATTCAAATAAGGTAATCAACCTTATTTTATCTTCCAAGACAGCCACCATAGTTGAGTAACCATTTCATTTCCACACAAATAATCCGTAATCTTGGAGACGAAACATTCATTATCACGTCACGCATACAAAATAACACTTGAAATCAAAAGCTTCTCAAAATTTAGCTTTGATTTAACCCGAAGACCATCTGTTCTTGATTTCCTGAATAGGTATCGGTATCAACTGAAGTAGGGTGGCGCTGCAGTCGGATTCCAAAGTTCCAAGATGGGAGGAGTTTGTGACAATTTTCATTCACTTCCTGCTTTGCATTTATGTAATCTGGACGACTATACGCTGAAAACAAATTGAAAAAATGAAAATCAAAATATGACACGCACACACAATACTGTCTGTCCTTGACAAGAACACTTCCAGACAACCGTCTATGCTCACGCCGGGCGTTAAGGCCTTATCACATGGCGAAATATCGTCAGCAAATGATAACGAAAGTGACATTATTTGTCATATTTTTGAAAGTTTCCACCCATTCAAAATGGATCTACCGTACCGAAGCCTGTTTCTATAACGTCCGCCGTAAACATAGACGAATTGCCTTTCAGTGCTCTTGTCATGGACAGACAGATGTGCAACCGGACAACTTTACCAGCTTGCCACTTGGCGGCCGCTTGATGAAACTTCAGTCTGTGCTCTGGAGTCATGGATTAGACATGTTTACCCTGATAATTGTACTTTTCCTTAAATGTTTGCATTAATTGTTTCTCCTATTATTTTTTTTGGTGTGTTATTTCTTTTAATGTTTCATTGAAAATGCCAAAAATCATTATCATTATACCAAAAATTTAACGCAGTATGCAACATACTGTTTACTGAAATTTATAAATTCGCAAAAGAAGTGGTATTATTCGATGAATTCCGGCTCGGCAGAGAAATAAGCAGAGATTTTTTTTCCTTCATTGAAAGAGATCCAAACGACTGCGATAATTCATCGCACTATGACATGCCCAGTGATTTACCTTAACGGCTCGCTTCAGACAAGGAAATCATAAGAAACAATGCTGGCGAGTGCTCTGAAATGACCCTGAACTGCCGAAAAGGCTGGGAAGGAATGGAAACCGGGATTCTCATTTCCATTCGAAAATAGCTCAAATGGCCGCTTCGAAATGAATTACTATTATTAATAGAATTTTTCTGTTATGACTCTCCAAGTATTTGATGGTCAATGGAAATGAAATTTCTTCATTTATTTTTAAAAATGTAATTGACAGAACTTTTTTATTCTTTAATTATTCGAGTTCGCGAAGTATATCTGCTCTTTATTTATTTTTAAAATGTAATTGACAGAAAACCTTTTTATTCGTTAATTCTTCGAGTTCGCGAAGAATATCTGCTCGTCAGAATGTGTCTAATGACCCGAATTTTTGCTTTAACCTTTAACTAGAAACGAACTTAAGGGTGCCATTAAATAGTGAGGAGTAATATTGAATCTTTAAAAAAAAATGTGTTTATTCAGAACATCCTGTGAGCCTTAGCCTCAGTGGCGGTTTTTGGAAATATGAGGCCACAAACGCTGATATATTTTGAGGCCTCTACGCTGTAAACTCTACTTCTGACATATTGTGTTTTTTGATATCTTTATGTATTGAAAGGCAATTCCTAATGCATTTATAGCTTTTATTTGTACATATATCATGTCTTTTATAGAAGCATTCTGTACAAGTCACTCTTTTATTGTTTCTAGACAAATGAATCATATATTTTTTTATATGCATATTTTAAGAAATAAGTTTCTGGTAAGACGAGACCACATGCTCTGATATATTTTGACGCCCCTCCACGGCAAGCTCTATTGTTGATAAAAAAAAAAAAGTAGCAAGATTAACTAGTTGCAGTTTTAACTTTATCTTAATATTTATTTTGTAATATCGTTAGGTATTGAAAAGTAATTCCTAATGCATTTATAGCTTTCATTTCTTATTTGTTTGTTTCTTATTATGCCTTTTATCAACCCATTTGACATATTAAGTCATTTTTTAATTTCTTGACCAATCAATCGTATTTTATTATATACATATCATTTAAAGGAGCAGTCATTGCGTTCTTTAGTGATTTCCATTCTTCATGATTTCGAGGAAATAGTTCCATTTTTATATCAAGATTGTTTATCCAAATCCTGGTAAAATTCTACAGGTGTGCTAATAGAAAAGAGAGGCGACGCGAAAGTATTCTGAACTTGTAAAGTTTAAGAAATGAATTTGCAGACACAGCGTTTTGACTCCGCAAGAATTTTACTTAACATTTACTTCTCCATTAACACATTTATCTGTGAATGAACGCTTTTCCTTTAAGAAAGAGTAAAAGGGGAAAATTCTGTGAATCAGGCCGAAGGGGAGATTTGAACAATTAATTTTACCTTCGGCTTAGCACAATGATACACGTCCAAGTAGATTTTGAAGCCCTCTAAATACTTCGAGACCCGAGGCGGCCGCCTGTGCGGAAATCCGCCTCTGCCTAGCCTCCTTCCCCGGTCCTCTGAATCTGTGTGTGTTCCCACCGATTAAACGTCATTTCTGACGTCTTGTTCTATTATTGCAGTTTTTGTTTACCTCTCTCCAACAATGGACATTCTCTTTTTTTATGAGTAAATGTTTTTAAAGCATTATTATTATTATTTTGTACATTATTATTTTCCCTCCGGCGTTTCAAAAACATCTCCCGAATTTCTCGTAAGAAATCCTCGTGAAGCTAGAAAAGTGTAAGGAATGGTGCCGCGTTTAGACAGTGATTCAGAATTAGTGAAGGAAATCCACTCCCGTCATTAAACTTATTTTGCGTTGAATGGCGACCAGGGGTAGGTGTGTGTGTGGGAGAATGATTTTAAATCTGATTATCCAAGAGATCAGAATTTAGTTCCCGTTTCTTAGAGAGGGATGGCTTAGGGCTGAACTTCAACCCTTTCTGTTGTAGAAAAAATTAAAAGCTATATCCCACACCCAGTGTGTCCTAACTGCCATGTTGATTTGAGTACCAAACACATTTTGATGGAATGCCCTGTGTTTAACCCATATATTATTTTTATGCATCATCAGCAACTTTGCAGTTGAACAATTGAGTGAACAATTCCACCCAAATATTTTTCATTTTTTAAAATCCATTCATTTTTATACTTGCATTTAGCACTTTTTACTTTTAGTGTTGTGCATTGTTTCATTTTCTTACCTCTTCACTGAACAACGCCTTTGTAAATATTGTCATTTCACTCGCATCATTTTGAAATTTTATGTTTCATACAGTTTTATGTTGATATCACAGATTTTAATATTCAATTGTCTTTAATATTCTGCTTTCATTTTACCATTTGCTTGGCGCAGTATAACCAACCAGATATGGTTCTTGCTCCATAAAACCCCAAACAAATAAATCCACGACGAAATAGCGTCCGCACTTTTCGTCAGCAAACGATAACGAAAGTGACGTCACCGTCAAAGTTTCACATGATTGGTTGAATTTCGTTTGCAGACACTATTTCCGTCCCTATCCTCTGCATTTTCAAGCTGGTTAAAAAGAGTGGGCGACGAGGAAAAATTTGCTTAACCGGTTGCTTCAGGGTAGAAACGAAAAAGTGCGGACGATATTTCGCCGTGTGATAAGGCCTACACAAATTAATTGAAACATTCTGAAATGATCGGCTGCCTCAAACAGTTAAGTAATCAATTCATTCTGATGATAAAATGTGTTTCTCCCGGAAGAGTAATATGAATAATTGTGCACTCGGGTGTTCTCGATGACAATGAACTATTGTCTGTCTCTCCGTGCAGGCAAGTTCTTCACCCGCGTCGTGTGCGAGGACGAGAAGCTGAAGCTGCGCTGCCGGAAGTCCCTGCGCATCGTCATCTACAGCGCCTTCTTCGGGAGCTCCACTTCTGGGGCGGAGGAATGCCCGCAGGAGGGAGGGAAAAAGTACGAAGGTGAGCAAGCGTCTGTTTTATCCCTCTTGTCTGAAAAATATTTTAGTCTGTATGCTAATGTTCGCATTAGCTGCATTATTATTATTGTACGTGTTAATGATTCAGATTCAGGCAAAAGATTTATCAAATGAGAGTAGTTTTTTTTATAATGCCATATTGCTATATTTCGTGTTTTTTTATTTACTTTTTTAAATATTCCTGTAATGTAATGATTCTTATAAGCTACCAGCTGCTCTAGCATTTTGAATCAATTGAAACAGACACCTCCATTAAAATATTTTCTTTATTGGACACAGACATAAAACATAAAGGACACTACATCACAGTAACCGTTACAGCTATTTCTAAATCATCTCTAAATACAAACTCTGTCGAACTGCATACGTCTTTCAGTGCTCAGTTCACTTCAGTTCCTTTTCGCACTTCGACTTGATTGATTGCGCAACAATTCCTTTAGGGTTTCAAAAAATTGTTTATTTCTGTATCATTTTGTTCTTGTTTCGCATTCTTCTGAGTTTTGTTGCGTGTTGTCTGTTACATTATAATGTTTTACTGTCTCTGCAGATATATTGAAAATAACATTAGAAATTATTTGACTTTTTTTTTAATAAAAAATTTCATCATTTATGTTAATGTAAATTTGTCCTTATAAATGTTGTCCGTAATTGTGTTGATACCTGAATTAAGGACAAATGTGTCAATATATTGACACATTTGTCCTTGTGACCGAAAGGGTGCCAAATTTTTTGTCAAGGTAAACTAATAAAATCAATAAATCAGGCCAATTTAGTTAAAAATACCATTTAATGACATTAAGGATATGATTAGCACGGGGACAAAACTATTTAGGGCAATGACATTTAACATATATGCATTAAAATAATACTCGGGGCCTGCATCATGCCTTACGCTCGCTTCCAAGACATGAACTAATGGTTAAGGGTAGCGGCCGACAGAGGGCCGAGGAAAATAGTTACATCCTTATGTTGTTGTAAGTTTGTTCGAGGATGGAACACGCGACCTCTGTAAATTTTCTTATCTCTCTTACATGAGAAGTTGTCGTAACTTAGATGACTTGGTGCCCTTACCTAGGGACACAAAATAGTGTAGTAATAAAATGAATAAAATAAAATAAATTTTCTTAACACTTTTTTTTTTTGAACTAAAATTAAACTTTTTAAAAACGAAAATGAAGGGGTTTTTCCCTCTCATATTAACATTTCCTACATCCATTAATCAAAATTAATTCTAAAATTCAAATTATTATTTACATTCTTTACTTAAACATAATTTCTGACATTTCAGTCATGAACATTTAAAAGTACTTCTTTTTATAAAATAAAGCACACACGAATCTTTCTCCATAATAGTAACGAATCATGCGAGTATTATTTTATAAATTAGATGCCATGGAAATCATATTTAAAATAAATAATCTCAAACCCCTTTTCAGTTCTCTAAACATTCTTATCAAAATACCAAACACTGTTCTGAAATGCTTAATAGATTTAGAATTGTTACAAACCAAACTAATTGATTAAAACCGGAATATAATCCTTTAATAATAAAAGTACAGAAATTATATTTAAAACCTTTTAAGCGATAGAAGAATTGTGGATATAATAACCAATTATTATTTAGATATTTTTGCTTTTTTTGTGCGTGTGTAGCTGAATTGTGTAAAAGCATTTAAAATATAAATTTGCCATAGGAAAAATTTCGCTTTAAAATTAATTGCTTTATTGTAATTCTTTCAATATTTTTAAAAAATAGATTCCTCCACTAATTAGGGGAATATGAGCTTGTGAAAACAATAATTGTGAAATAAAAATTCAAATATATTTTTGACTCTCTAGTCAATTAATTTTATTCTAAGAATGTTTTAATATTTTTGTTTGGCTCATTTACCATCATATCGACCGCTGCATTCTGTGCGTAAAACGATTTTTTCATCTCAAAGTTTTCTAAAAATATTATTGTATTGAAAAGAGAGAAATCAAATTTCTATTTTGGTATTAAGATCCAATGAACGTACTTTTTTTGATGAAATATTAAAAGTGAACCATTGCTATAAATTTTTTGAAATTAATTTGTATGTTTTTATTTGTAACTTTTTAATATTTAAAAAAAAAATTGAAGGAAATATTGACAAGTAAAATTGGTATAGCCGAAAGCTAATTTTTGGAACTTTAAGATACTGCCCAAATGATTTTGTGTGATAATATGCTTTGATATTTTTGAACAAAGTTTTTATAATTTCGAATAACATTTCATTGATTACAAATGTGATTGAAAAACTATTTATAAGCAAATGTTTGCTCTGCATAAACTTATTATGCATCATTATTCTAAACTGATAAATAATGCATTTTTTTAAAAAATGTAAACTGTTGTAGCCTAAAAATATCATGTTTAACTGAATAACCAGAATTTACCGTAAAGGGGTCGGGGCGTTATTAGAACTTTTGCAAATAATTCATTAAGGGTGATGAAATTTCATATATATGTCTATTGAAATATAAAGATATCATACAACCATAAAAAATTCCCTTCAAATGAAATATACTGCTTCTTTTAAAAAATTTAAAATGTATAATTTTTTAAAATTTCACCCTATTTTTTTTCTTATTATTATTTTTTATTTCTTTTTCTATATAAATTTAAGTGGAGCGAAATTGGATGTGATTTTGCAATTCTAATTAAAAGTTAATTTTAAGAAAAAATTTTATGCATTGAAATTTTTATATGAATTTTTAACTATTCCGATAATGGACGAATTCGAATTTACTACATACCAGCGGGTGACCGAGTTCCGCTCGGAGAAAACAGGTATCGAAGCTAACTCGAAGATTTAAATTTTCAATCAAAACAATACATGCCATAAGAAAATTTGTGAAACCATTGGTGAAAAGATAACCGGTTAAACCTCGGCTTTTCATCGTCCACCAGCGATGTCATGTCTTGATGTTCCATTCAAATCCCCATCTGCACTGGTCTCTTCCATGTTTGCTGACCATGCACGGAGCGCTTGGGTTCATATCATCACACGGGTTATGGATCATCCATTTCGGGATCAGTTCCGGATCATCTTCTGGAAACTTTATTAGTTCGCTATATTGGCTAGAGATGACAGCACGTTACCGCTTGAAACCTATTAGCCATTATGGCGAACTAATAAAGTTTCAAAATATCCTACCTGTAACTCCGAACTGCTCGACCGTAGCGCTTCAAAACCGGCGCCAATCGATTCCTCGTGGCCAAAAACCCCAGACCCCCAAGTTTACCGGAGTTTATTAATTCTGGGGCGATTTTCGACTTGGCAACCATTCCTCGTATTATAGTATAAGATAGTTTTTAAAAAATATTACTGTAAACATTCCATCATCATTTTTATTTAATTTCTTCAGTAGTCAAGATGCCTGAAATATTTGAATATAATTAGAACATCGTTTCGAGATGAGGCCTTAAAATAAATTTATTTTTTCTGTATGCCCTGCAAATATTTATTTTATGGAGCTTTATTAATAATGCTGCTTTAGACGAATATAAATTTTTATTTTGATGATGAAACAATAATAAGTTTCATTTGTTCGTCTATTTTTATTTATTCCAAAAGGCACTGTCCTTTTTTAAGTATCCGACGACGTTAAAAATAACGGTTATCGACCCCATTGGCGATTTTTTTATGGTTATTTTTTGTAGTTCAGACTTTCCTCTTTCCAAAACAGTTTATCTTTTCTAGGAAAAGGAAGTTCTCACCTATCATCTAGGGTCGTCTATCACATTTTTTCAGCTAAAATGTGTCTCGAAATTTCAATTCTCCCAAAACATTAATTTTCATCAAAATTCTCCGCCATTAACACGATATCTCAAAAACTAATTGAGGTATTGACATAAAAATTTCAGCTTGAGTTTTAAATGATATGGGAAATGAAATGAACCAAAAGTTTTATTGTCGGGGAAATACTTCTTCATTTGTAGGTGTTTTCCAAATAATTAAGTTAAGAATTGATGGGAAAAAATGCATACATACGTATATTTTTGCCCATCACTTCTTTGCATCTCAAAATGTCTCTTAAATTTTGTTACATTTCATTCATCATTAGATTCTATCACTTGTGTACGAAGAAAAATAGGATTGCTGCATTACTATTTTGTGTAGAATAACCATTTTGATTAAATTTCATTAAAAGTCACTGCAAATATTCCTATTTCTCAAAATATATTATATTTTTAATAATATTTTTGTATTTATAGTATTTTGTATTGTTACTGACTCTTCATTTAAAAACCATAGTTTTAAAAAAATCCACTTTTTCAAAAAATTTTCTTTGAACATATTCTTATATCTTAACCCTTTATTTACGGAATTATGTTGTAGTAGTATATGCCCCAGTATGCACCAGTAGTTCAATTTTATTGCAGATTAATCCCAGGGAACCCAAGAAAAAATGTAATTACCTGAAATACCTTAATTCATTTAATTAATAATTAAATATTTTAATTCCTAGTTTTATCTCGCAAAAACTTTATTTTATTTGGATGACATTCTCCGAGTTCTTTAGAGTACAATCAGCAAAAATAGCCATATAGTAAAGATATAAGCTAGATTGAAATGGTACTTTAGAATACCATCAGCAAAAATAGCCATATAGTAAAGAAAGATATAAGCTAGATTTAAATTGTAGTTTTAAGTAAATATAAGAGTAAACCTAGGGTCAGTAAATATAGGGTTAAAGCAAGCCTCTAATTTCTGTTTTTTCTTCCCCAGACTGCGAGGCCAGCTTCGCGACGGAGACTGCAATGAACAGCTGCCACGGGCGGCGACGTTGCTCGCTCTCCGCTGACTCCATCGCTTTCGGCCTGCCTCCCTGCTCGGCCAAGGCGAGGGTCTTCCTCAGGGTGGTCTACACCTGTGGTGAGTATTCTCTCGCGACGAAGTAGTTTCATTTCAAACGAGTGTTGCTGTTACAAAAAATTATTCCAAAAACATTGCGATTGCGTTAAAATTCTATCTTAAGATCACATATTCATTTGTTGCTGTGGTTGTTTCTTATGGTACTTGCCTTATTGGACAAGCCCTTTGTAACGAAGACAGCGATTTAAGCCAAAAGGGTTCGTCTCTTCTTTTAGTAGCGCCAACTAGGGCCAAGAGTATGACTTTGCTACTCACGCATCACTCATTCGCTTGTTCAACCCTTAAGCGGCGTTCTTAAAGTGGTGGTTACACAACCTGCACCTGCCTGCAGACGAGGATGCATTTCCCCTTCAACCCCTCTTGCGGTTTACTGGGCTCCTTTGATGCCTGAGCATTTCACCGACAAATTGTCGGTAGAATCGACGGGCATCCAAGGACCCCAGGAAATTGCAAGAGGGGCCTGAAGAGGAAGTATGTGGCTCGTCTGAAGGATGAACAGGTCGTTGGAACTAGGCTTAAGACGCTAGTAGTATTCATGACTAATTCTCACCGTAGAACGCCAGCCACGCGACGAGAAGTATACAAGAATAACAAACCCTGAGTCTACAGAGGAATGGTTGCCACAATTGGTGTACCATCTGACCTGGCGAATAATAGCAATATTTGGGTTAACATTTAATAGTCATCTATTATTGAAGCATTTATTTCGATTTATCCTTTATAAAAGAAAATAATACTTTTTTTTTTGCAGTTCCTAAAGATTCTCTTCAGGATCTCGAGTTCGAAGAAGAAAGCGATTTGGACTATCCAAGTATTTTCAAGGAACCGAATGCCTCCGAAATACTTCATAATCTGAAATCGGCAGATAATCTCAACGTTAAAACTACGACGGCATCGTATAATCATAAAGGTGTGTGTGTCATTGAACATAATATGTGGGAAATAGGGTAGCTTTTCTGCATCAAAACTTTAATGCTTAATTTTTATTTGCTTGTCAGTGTTATTTTAATCCTTTTTCAAATGCTTTATGTCGTATTATTGAATGTGTGAAGAAACTTAGTGCTATTTTTAAGACAGTGTGGTGGAATGTAGATTATTATGATTTGTGTAGGAAGCAACAGGACTTGTGTTTTCAGGAATTTTAATAACCGCATTCTTTTTTCTTTAATAACCACATTCACACACGGAACAAAGACAAGACATTTACGCGCCCAGCTTATCAGTACAGTATCGCATCTCATTGTGATTGCAATGCGCTATGGGATAGCCTATTAGGCATCGCCATCTAGTATCCAAAAGAGAAGACAAGACTTATGTAACTGCTACAACAGTAAATTTTCGTATGACACATTCCCACATATCATGAATTTGTATGACGCGATGTCGCTATTTTTCGAAGTCCCGTGAAGTCTTTGATTTTTATTAAAAAAGACATTTGCCAATTGTTTTTGCGTCAGCATCAAAAACAACTGGCTGTTCAGGAAGAGCCATTTCTCACCAGCATTATCCTCAGTTGCAGATCAGAGGCGCGTCTGGAATCATTCATTAATGCTCGCCCTTTATAACGGTTTTCTATTTTGTGGAACGTGCTCTCTGAGGTGCCTACGAGTTCATTACATTTAGAATTATTAAAATTTATAGACACCTTTTTCGAATATATGTAGGAAAGTTTGTTGGAATGGATGGCACAAAATGCCCGTTTAGACTCATTCAGATCAGTATCTAGGGTTACTGATTAAAGAGAAGAAGCTTTTAAATAAGAACAATACATTTATTTACAGCAAAGAAGATTCAAAAGAAATGGCATTAACAATTAGGACAGGACAGGCTATTTACATTAGAGATAAAAGTATAACCTTTAGATGACACCCTACCACGGTTGCGTATTAAATAATCATGATATCGAAACGAACAACCCACTCTCTCTCTGTCTGTCGAGAGAATGCTCACATTTCGCTTTTCTAACGCTTGAAGTCACGCGTCTTAGACTTTGGACCTATGTTGTTCAGTAAAATCCCTGGTGTTTAGAACCTGTGGTGCCATCTATTACAATAAAATAGAACTAAAGAAAGAATAGTAATGGCTGCTAATTAAATCTGCATTTATGTTTTTTTTTTTTATTATTAAGCTGGAACTTCTTTGATTCGACTGTTTCTTTGATTCTCATATTAATGTAATACTCAATATAATCTATAATTCAGAATTAATTCGGTTGATTCGAATTTTAAACTAAAACTTGTAAAAATTAGCCTTTATTTCTACATTGTACTTTTTAATGATGTACATCTGTACCTTGTATCATTGTGAATGCATTTTAAAGCTTTTAATTCATTCTATAATGCACCCATGTAATGCAATAAATGAATTACTGTCTATTCCGCAAATCTTTAAAGACCCATAATTAATTTTTTAAAAGTTTTATTGCACAGTAGTTATATTCAAATTGACATACATTGCTTGTTTATTAAAATCGCGAACTTTTTTCTAAATTACTAAACAATGTATTTATTAATAATTAATAAAAATTATTCATTGTGTAATTCTTCTTATTTACTAAACTTGTTAAATATTAAAAGTGTTTGGAAGTTTTAATCTAAAAATCTGTGACCTCATTATGTTATTCTGAATTTTTAATAACAATGACAATATTAAACAGTATAAATATAGTAATCAAACTTTTTTTCATTTCAAATTTTTGTGTAAGTTCAATTTTTATGTTTGTGTTTCTGTCTGATTAAAGTACTGCTGAATCACATTTTTATTAATCCAATTTGATTTTTCAGTAGAAGTATAATAAAATAAAAATTAAAAATGAAATGCAATTAAGTACTGGGGCAAATTTCAAACTTAAATTTTCAATGACAGTAATATCAACAATTAACAACAATGTCTTCAAGTAGGAAATGACCATTTCCACGTTGTTCAGACGAACGTGGAAAAAGTTTGTGCAAGCCTTTTTCATTACATGCCTGAACCATTTTTGTTTTAGGTGGTGGAGAATACTTGCAATGTCTGTCACTTTAAATCGATTTTTTTTTTTTTTTTTTTTTTTGACGAATCAGAAAAGAGAAAAATGTAATTGCGTTGATTTAAGGTATCCGACTACGTTAAACAGTCTACCATTTTGTGTAGAGTGTTAACCATTTTGGTTAAATTTCATTTAAAATGTACTCCAAATTTTCCTATTTATCAATATATATTATATTCTCAAATAATTTTGTTGTCTGTTTAATATTTTGTATTATAATTGGCAATGCATCTAAAAACCATAGTTTTAAATTGTCTTTTAAAAAATCCAATTTTTCAAAATTTTTCCTTTGAATGTAGTCGTATACCTCAAATATTGAATCCAAAGGAACCATTTTTAAATAATATCTGAAATGTGGGACAGCTTTGAAACCATGCATAATAGTTGTAATAATCTCTCTGTGAACAGATTTCATCGATCCGACTGTCGTCACCACTACGAAGAAGGTGGACGTGCAAAGCGATGAGACCAGTGACGACTCCATTGATGTGAATTGCACCATAGTTGATGACAATCAGAAAGTCATAGGATTCATCTCTGAATGGATATCGGCGTATAAATTCATCACAGGTTTGTAGTTTTGTTTTGGAAGAAAAATAATGCATATTTCCCAATCTCTCCCATTATTATCGGCTTCTGATTTTAAAAGATTTGTTATTGAGTGAATTTCTAAATTAGGATAGGAACTTTTAGGCCGAGAAAAATAAATAAATAAACGCATATATGGAATGTAGTGAAAGTATTATAATCTTCAAACAATTGGAGCTCGAGATTTTGATGAATCCGTTTGCTTTAGACCTCCCAGAGTTCGAAAATTTTTTGACAATATGATTGTCTGTCCGTGACAAGCTATTAAATGCTTATCCACTTTCAGGAGTAAATTATAAAGAAGCTATTAAGCATCTTATATCCAGATTTGCTCGTGACAAATTATTTGTAGAAATCTATGCTTGAAAATTTTTATGATTGGTTTTAGCTCAAGCAGTGAAAGATGGGAGTATGACTCTGTCCAGTTTATATGATAAGTTGGAAACTCTTAGGGACGTTAGGGGTAAAAAGTGAAATTCATGCAGCTATGCTGTACTCCCTATTAGAGTCTACACTACATTCTTACAAATCAGTTTGTCTGCTAAGGATAGAGACTACTTGAAATTCCTATGGTGGACGGATGCTAGTCAAACTGAAGTTACTACTTATAGGCACTGTCGTGTTCCTTTCAGCCTGACTTCAAGTCCATTCTTGTTGGGAGCAACAATTTCCCATCATTTGGATAATGCTCCTCAGTACAATGCTTAGATTGAAGGTGTCATTCTATGTCAACAATTGTGTAGCTAGTTTTGTAACTGAAGAAATGCTGAGGGCTAGATGAATGAAATCTGATATATACTCTTTGCATCAACTTTGTAGATTTCTATCAGATTTTTAGCTACATCCGTTCTGTGTAAGTTTATGGATCCAGCTGTTTAAATATAACACGAGAACTACAAAACGAAGAGAATTAGATGGTTAAAATTCAGTACACATATTTGATGTTTATAGTGAAGATGTTTGTCAAATGCTGAATTAGTTTCAACTTGTCAGTTTGTGTTTTCAAAAACATGTGAAACAGATAACTGAAAAATACAGTGATTAAATATATAAAACTTGATTTGTGATTACATTTTTGTGCCAAAATTTGGTTTAAATCTAATGAGAAAAAGGGAGTCTAAAAACATTTTCGATTTTTGGATATTATTAACTGCATGCCAATCACCAAAAACTCTTCAAGAATGATGGGATAGATTAAGTAAAAACATTAAATGCATTCCAATATTTAATATCTAGTAATTATTTCATGCCATTAACATACATGACACTCTCTTTCCTTCTGAAGGTTTACAATTTTAGGGGAGTAGTATGGGGAATAACACTTTTATTATAGAGTATGTGAAAAAACTGTGGGGGGGGCAGGGAATTACACCCACTGGTTTAAAAAAAATGTGAGAACTGAGATGAAAAACACTCTTTGTTAATGAATTATGTAAAAGTAAAGGTCAACAGAAAGAAATAAAAATTTGACTGCATAGTAACAAATTGGCAGCAAAAAAGTGTCAATGATAAATGTTTAGAATGTATTCTTGGAGTGGAATGAAGATTATTTTATTTATTTATTTATTTATGTTTGAATATAGATTAAAGATAGCTTGAAGATTTATTTATTTATTGTTATTTTTTGAGTTGCTTATTAATCTGTATGGCACATTTTATTTGGAGCATCCTTTTCTTTTGATTAATTTCTCAGAAAACGGTTCTTAAAAAAGCCACCTTTTTGTTTTGTAACCCATGTTCAATAAATAGCATAAAGGGTTATTTCTGTATCCTTATCCTTAAAATTTGTTTTGTGATTTTTAGAAACATCCTCTAAATTTTTAAAAACTATTTTAAGTGTTTTATATTTTGGTTACAGTTTACTGCACATTATAATCTACAAGAGCTCGTCATCTGATTGCATTCTTAAAATCCTATATATGTGTGTTTCTGATGACGGTATATTTTGATATTTCAGAATGCAATGAACTATTAATGAGTATAATTTAAGTTAAAGCTCGTGAATGTAACATCACAATGTTGACAATTTGAAGGAAAAATATTTAAAATAATTGGTTCAATGCAAAAGTAAAGAAAAAAGTAAAGAATTTTAAAATTAAAAAAAAAAATCTGCTTTTAAACACACTGCTACTTTATCATGTCACGTCTCTGTTCATTGCAAATGGATGAATTTAGGCTGGATATAAATGGAAGTCAGAAATAATTCTTATATATATAAATTTTTTAATGAAATAAAGATTTTAATTGCTTTTTTATGATATAAGAAATCTGAAAAAGGCAACAATAAAATTGTTGCTAAACTAACATTTCAGTTTATTTTTTTCTTTGATTGGTGGTCATGTTCCGGAATAGGAGAGAGTGATCCGTAGAAATGACCTTAATTAGTGAACGATAAACTTAGCAAAAAAGTAGAAATGCAGTTATAATATATATGTACGTATCAAATATGAAAACTTCATACACTAATCAAATATGTTTTATAAAATAATAGAGTATGTAAGAATTGAAACTCAAACTTCAATGAGCTTTTCATAGAAAGCAAGCAAAGACAAAATTTATACCTTTAAAACAAACAACAACACAGTTTAACAGAGTTCAGGCAATTTCATTTGACTGCCACAAAAACTGACTGTTAGTAAAATTATTAAAAACTTATTCTAGTTCTGTTGTAAGGAATAACTATAGACATATAGGTATATTAAGAATATGCTTAGTATAACTATCTAATCATGAATGTGTATTTTATTAAATTTATTATGTTATGTTACAGAGAACAAAGAAAAATTTATCCTCTATGTAACCCTGAGCCTTGGTGTCGGTGTTCTACTTTTCTTATTAGTCTTGACCGTTCGGTTGTACTCTCAGCAGCAGAGAACTTTAAAAAAGGCTAAGTTAAATGTCTCTGAACCCCTGCCCACCTTTGAGGACTGCTCTGATCTGGAGCCCTTTGACCCACGCCTGGACAACAGCGTGGAGGTGGTGCGATACACCAACACATCAACAATCAGAAGGCAAGACAGCACCAGCCAGCCACGGGCACCACTCTCACATTCTATGAATAACTATTATTACAGTTAATAATTATATGATTGTTTAGCAAAACTTTGTATCATTGCTGGTCAATTTCGTGTAGTCTGACTCATTTAAGTGTTGTTGCATCATTTCACTTTATTTTTGTACCTAAAAAAATACATGGAAGAGAAATCTCTAGAAGGATGCGCATATTTTTACTGATAAACTTAATACCTGATTTGGCAATAATATAGTTAAAACCAATCACTGTTGTAGGGCTTTCTTGCATTAAAAAATAATCAATTTTAATTATTTGTTAAAAATGTCCACATATTTTTCATTTGAAACAGTTGATTTCATCTTCTGTTAATCTCCATTAATTAGATTTCAAATATATCAAATGACCATATTGTTGAAATTTTTTATAAGCTATTGCTTAAAAAAATGATATCTTACTGTAAGTTTGTATATCTTATTAGATATTATAATTGACAGAGGATGAATATTTTAAATTTGTTACATTTGTACTTAATATAGGAATTAGATAAATAAATTTAGATATTTATGTATAAAATGAGTATCTTATACTATCTTTTAATAGATTGAAATTAATTTCTGGTAGTTAGCTTTTGTTGTGTTTGACTTTTCTATCGATTCCCTTCATGTGGCTTTGTATTCAGAAGTCACATTTCCATTGTTGCATTTATTGATCATAGAGTTGCTAAAATTGTAATGTTTATGAACTTATAGTTTATCCAGTGGCATTTTAAAAAACAAAATGTCTTGTACATAATTTAGCACTGTTCATATCATTGTCTCATTATTTCATTTTTTAATTTGCTAGTTATTTACTCTTTTTTTTTTTCACCATATGGAAGAATTATGCTGAGAAAAGAATCTTTAATCGACAAGTGATTTTAATCTTAATTATTTAAAATGGTTAAAACTATGTATAAAATAAGAAATGTTTTATTTATCTTGACATATAACAAGACTGTCTGGAATTGAATGGATTTGAAAAAAATAATAATATGCTAAATATTATAAAATTACTGTCTTTTCTTATAATATTATTTTAAAATAAGTACATTGACTTGCCTGTAGGTTTAGTTTTACATAGCTTTTCACCCTTTAAAAATATGTACAGCCGTTTTGTTTTCAGATTTGTCATTTGGATTTTTTTTTTTTTTAACAAATTGCTATTTTTACATATTTTTCTAATATTTTTAGAGAGAATTTTTTTTTGCATTTATTTAAATTTTAGTAGATTTATTTTATTAATATTTATGTATGAAAACATGTTGTGGTCTTTTTGTGGATCAATTTATTATTTTTGTTGGTTTTATTGGACATTACAAATATTGTCATAAAAAGGAGGCAGGACCTCTAAGAAAATAAATTGTAATGAAAATGAATATACTTAATTTTCATGTAGTTTTATGCTTGCTATATTATCATTGTTGGAATTTTTATGTTTTAGTTCTTGTTTCTCGAAGATGCTTTTGTACTTACTGATTATCAAACCCGTGCCATTGTTTGTCAGTATCAATTCTCAATAATGGCAGAATCCATATCTTATTCAAGTTAGAAACGTAAGTAACTATAAGGAAAAAAATATTTTGAGCTTATTGGAAAATAGATCTCCAAGAATTTCATGATGGACATCTATTAATTGCATTGACACAATTTCTCTCCCATCAATACTCAAATAGATGACTATACTCTGCTCATTGAAATTAAAGGATATGTATGGAAATAAAATTAAATATTCATTAAATAATATATAACAAATACACTCAAAAGTATAATTTAGCACACAGTTCCAAGCTTTTCTGCTGATTAATCTCAAAATTTGAAAGAATTTAAAGTAAAAATTTAAAAAGTAATGTGGGTTCATTTGACAACGAATTTTTCTTTGACATGATGTAAATGACATGTTTCTTTGTCATTTAATTAAATTTCTGAGTTTGATTTCAGAGAACTATTCACCTTCTGAAGAACCTCTAGTTAAAAATAATTTAATAATGACCAATATATACATCTACATACATTGCTAGATATAAAACATTTAGTATAAAAATGCAATAGAATAAAAATTGCTGTTTTTTTTAAATATGCAAAGCATTATTTTTAATAAATAAAAGAGGTAAAACAAATTTCATTAATATTCATCTACAGAATTAATAGTCTATTAATATGTTTAATAATATATTTTCTGCTTTAGTGAAATACCTTTGCATTTCAATATTTGTCATCAGAAGTGGAGGTTTAGTGAGCAAAGAGCAGTTTTGCTTCATGCAGTGCCCCATTATTGTGACAATCTTATATTGGTTATGTGACCTAGTTCATTTAATAATAAAACCTCTCCTGGTGTTGAGAGGATCATGAGAAATCCTATATATGTTCGTTCGAGTTCTTTCCACTGCCATGTTGTTGCAGAAGTTTGAAAGGGGAATGCCAGTTCAAGTGTCATCCTCTTAATCTGACTGAGAAATCAAAACTACGAATACTGTTCCAAAAATATTCCTCCTGTTGCTTTAAAAGGAATCATTGATACATCTAACACAGCAGATTTCTTGCCAGATGAATTTACTTGGTACATCCAAGCAAGTGATATTCTTAAATGTCTTTTTTTCTTATGCCATAGATGCTCAATGTTGGCAAGTACTATCCTCCATAAGCAGAAACATCTGAATAAATATTGTTCTTTACTTACCTGCCATGGGGCTTCAGAATATTATTATTTGTGTGCTGAGATGGAACATTTATTGAGAGTTGACAATTTCTGATTCTTCTCCACATTGTGCAGCTACCACTGTAGAAATCTAATCTTTGATTAATAAGCAATGAAGTCTATTTAATTCTTTGGAATAAAATTAAAACTTAATAAAAAGTGACAACTCTCATGAATTAAAAGCAAATATATGAGAGAAAATAAAAATATGCAAACATTTATTTTTATCTAAACATTATTACTCAACTTATGATACATTAGTATTCACATAAATGTAAGACATTATTTTCCTTGCTTTCATTTCAGTAATTTTATCTGAGGGTTTGGATTAATGCAAAATTTGTGTACTTAATTTTAGATATGTATGAAATTCATATACACTTTGTATAATTTTTAGTTTCTTGTTACACTAATTCATATTTCTTGATTAAATATCATATGAAATTAAAAAGTAAATAAAATATTTCAGCTGTTGGTTATTTTATGCAATTTTTTTATTTTCTGTAGAAGTTGGAATTAAGTTTTAATGTCCATCTTATCCCATTGTGGATCTTTTATAGTTTTAAACTTTGAAAAACAGCTGTTGAACTCAAGTGATTATTGGGATCAATAATAATATTAAACAAATTTCATTTTTTATATTTGTATAATAAGTGGAAGATGTTTTTTCTACTCATTCTAATTTTTTCCAGTTACTGCTCAGAATATGCTTATCAATGAAAAATAAGCAATTATAGTCTATTATTATCTTACCTGCAGCCTCTTGTTTGCAGGCAGTGAGGATATGGTAAATTGTGAGGTTGTTTTGGTTATACACTAGATAGTTAGCTGCTTCCCACACTTTTTTTTCTGCCAGCTTATGGATAGTACTGTTGCCAGCCTTTTAATTTGAATATTTCATGCATCAACTAATAAATAGAAATCCAGCTTTATATTCAGTTGAAAATTAAAATCAATAATTTGATCATTGTGCATTGATTAGGATTGCATTTTTAATCACTGAGAATAAGTTTTAACACTATCCTTTAATTGTTTGATGAGCAGTGTGCTGAAAAATGCATTAATTGAGTCTTTTTATTTTGTTTTTAGCCAGGATTCTTTTCCCTTAAACAACATTGTGTTTATAAAAAAATGTATTCAAATATTGGTATTTTATTTTGATTTTAATTTTCAATTAATTTTATATTATTAAAACATACTGATTTTTTTGTTCAAAATTTGTTGTGTCAATTTTCGAATTTTAAACATTCTCTAAAAATTCTTTTTTTTTTTTTTTTTTTTATTAAGTTTCTGTTTTTAATGCAAAATTTTTGTACTTAATTTTAGATATGTGTTAAATTCATATACACTTCATTTAATTTTCAGATTCTTGGTACACCAATTCGTATTTCTTAATTAAATATCATATGAAATTAAAAAGTAAATCAAATATTTCAGCTGTTGGTTATTTTATGCAGATTTTTCCTTAAATATCGATTGAAGTATATATTTCTGATATAATGAATATTGTGTTTGAGTATGTGAATTTTATATGTTATCAGGTGTAATTGATAGATTATAGTTTTTTTATTAGTGTAAAAAAATTTAAATATCAATATTGATTTCATATGACTGTAAGAAAATTGTATTTCTTGATAAACTGTTGTGCCTAATTCAATGAACAACCTTTAATTGTTTAACCTCTTCAAGGATACATACACATGCACTCACAACATTAAATTAAAATTATGAGTCACTTTTAATAAAAATTTAGATGAAGTAATTAAATTTAGAATATTTCTTCTTTTTTTTTTCAGCCTCACTAAATTATTGCTGATATAAAATAATAATCTCAAATAAAAATCAAAGCATATCATCCTTTTCTTTAAATATCCATCCTTGAAGAAGGTGAAAATGCGAAAATAACCCAATTTTTTTATGATGCAGTGTTAAAAGCGTTGTACTCCATTATTTTATTTGAAAAGAATTGTTTGCAATTCAATTGTGCTTATGGGTCCTAGGAATAACTTTGATCGATAGAAATATTTTGTAGTTTTTTCCAACTAACTGTCATGTCACTCATGATTATATGAAATGAGCTCTCTCTAACATATCAATATATCCGCAGTATTTTGTTGAAGATGCTGTTGAGTGTGATATTGCAAATTGCTGGAAAGGAATACCTTCACACATATCAAACAAGAGTTTGTATACAGAATGTGCCTCCTCTAAACATATCATGTAAAGAAATAATGATTTAATATGTATCAATTTTTGAATGAAATTGAATCCAACCATGTGCCTCATATGTAACAGATCGAGAAATATTTGTTTTTATACAGTTGAGTTGATTTCCTTTCCATCAATTTTGTGATTCATTTATCTGATTTTTAACTCATCCCAAAAAATGCTCTCTTAAATATATATTTTATACAATAGGATCTGTGTAATTGTTGAACAAATACATTATACATTTGTATGCATTTCCCAACTCCTTAGTGCACCTTAATAACATGTAAAGAGCTTGCATTAACCTGACTGTGTGCATTAAGGGGTAACTGTATTATGGTAAATGGCTGCTAGTTTATTATCCCTTAATGATTTCAGAGAGGCATGGGATATATTAAGGCTAATACTTAAAATTCTATATGCTTCTTATAAATATATATATATATGTGATGTTTTTTTCCCTGTAAGATCATAAAAGTTTCTTGAGCTACTTAATTAAACATATCCAAAGAAAAGTTTGTTAACTTATTAATAAGGGATTGGATTTAATTGTTTGTGTGCCTGCCAGAATATGACATTTTCAAATAGTATATTGAAGTTAATCTAGGGATCAATTAACCACAGCATCTGAAATTTATTAAACAGAAACATTATTTGCTGTGTATTTTTGCCGACAACACAGAATCTTGCTATAGGTGGAATCATTCAGAAATGAGATTGGCCATTATCGACAGTAAGAAAATATATCATATTTTGAGATTTTGATCATTCTTTTAAAAGTTGGTTTTAAAATATTTTGCAATCTGGAAGTTATAAATGATCCAATATTTCATAACCTTTTATCCTTTATATGTCAATGATAGTTTATAAATTGTTTATTCTGAACTTTCATTTCTACAAAAATTTCAGAGTAAAGGCGTTCACTTTGAGATCCAGCAGGCATATTCGTAAGCAACAAAATCTTTAATAAAAATGCCATAGATTAAATTTTAAATGCCTGATGGCACGTAATTGTTAATAATGAATCGCAGTATTCACAAACTGAGACCGGTTTTTAAATGAATCATTATAGATAAAATAACCTTCGAAGTCCGAAAAATTGGTATGCCAGGAAGAAAACGTTCATTTACTATTGTTCTTTAAAAAAAATTTTTAACGTTATGTGATTCAATCTTAATAATATTTTGATACATGTAAAGGTAAGCATTTTTTTCCTAATTTAAATACAATCCAAATTGTAAATATAATGTATATTACTTCAATAAGAATTTGTAATTCTTCAGTAATTTTTCCATTGGTCCCTTATTTATAAGACAAATTGATTAAAATTTCCTTAATAGGGTAATCACAATAAAGAATGAATGTGCAATAAAATAATTCATAATTTTAGTAGGCGTTCGTCAGTCCGATACTTTCAAGACCACATTGGTGACCTTATCAGATCATCAAATGTCAATATAGTTCTGACAGAAATTCAAGCGAAAAATTAATGTTGCATATGAACATTTAAAACTAATTTTAAAAAGCTACTCCATGGCAAGATGTGAGGATTACTGTTTGAGAAATTTCTGATGCTGTGTTAAAATCCCTGCTTTGGATTGCTTAATTTTATTATTATTATCTATAAATCTGAGATTTGCATGTATAACTTCTGCTTCTCGACAATCTGTTTTTAAATTTCTGTCTATTCTGTGAAAATATTATTTGGATAATTTCTGCTGTGGAATTAAACTGCAATGGCCATTCTAATTAATAAGTACTAGCGACTTTTCAACTGTTTACTATAAGAAAGGTAAACTAGTAGATTTCAGTGCAGCGCGCTGAATGAAGTTTTATGTTTTTACATTTAAAAGTGCTATGTTTTGTTTTTCACCTTCCATTGCAGCTTGTGATTTAAATTTCATTTTCAATACGTGATTCTCAGAATTATTTTCACGACTTACTTGCACATTTTTATACAGATATGTGTGTAATCTTCTTTGCACAAATGTGTCGTGCAAATGTGACGAATTTTTTTTTTTTAATATCATAATGTCGAAAGTGTTCATCACAAAACGATTTCGAATGCTCACATTTTAGATTTCAGTAAAGCACATCTTGGAATGGGCTTTTGTATAACTACTGTTAAAGCACTTAGAAAGCTCTCTTGTACAGAGATAGCTCTTAGCTGCACTGCAGAAAGAATAAATATTAGCTATAGTTTTTGAATGTACGTAGCACTTGCTTAAACAAGCAAAACTGTCGCATAGTTTTAAAAGTGGTTGATATTATAAAATAAAGTAGTGCACTATGGAATATACATATCATGAACCTGGTGAAATGCCTTAATTAAAAAATAGCTTTTCCCTCCAACCTTTTTTATAGAAGAATAAGGAGTGTGTCTTACGCATGTGAATAAATGTATGAAGGTGTCTATTTCTTATAGGATTAATTGACGTTGAATATTTAATGTAGTGGAACTTGGCCAAATTGAAAGTTTTTAATTGAGTATTGGTATATTCTGTTTGTCTAATCTTTAGTTGTAGAGTATTTAATACAAAGTACTCTACATCTAAAGATGCTAACATAGAACATCTTTCTTTCAAATTCTTCTCTAAGCTCTTGAATTTTCTATCAATATAATTCTAAAATATTGTATGTCATTGTAATTTATTTTGATTAATTCTGTCAAAACTGAAAATTGCATAAAATTGTTTTTATTTCTGAATTTTTTGTTCATTTATATCTTATGTCCTCAATGATCGTAAGAAAATAATTCAACCCATTCGACAATGCTCATTTTCTTAAAGATTATTACCAGGAGCAGAAATTTGCAATTCGATGCCATAACACATGCAATAAAATGTCCTGTCTTTCTGGCTCAATTTGCTTGCACATGCAATGTGCAGTTCATCTCCAATGGATTAAAGTGTGCAATTCATTCAAGGGCTATCATTAACAAAAAAAGGAAATTCCTCATTATTCGAAAATTTTTAATTTTTTAGATACGAATTATGTAATTTATTTTCTGTTATAGTAATTTTATTGTTCTCAAAATGCCATATATTGTTTGTTAATTAATTTATTTGTTTATTGAAAATATTATTTTGAACTATTGAAAACTTTTTCAATATTAATTATTAGTTTATTTATTACAGTTACAAATTGTTTATTTATTAAAATTTGGTTAACTAAAAAGTTATTTACTGCTATTCTATTTTAAAAAAATCTTTTTTTTAAATTCTATTTTAGATCTTATTTTTCTCAGTTCAAATTGTTCAAAAAATCAAATTTCCAGTCAGCTTCGAGGCAGCTTATTCTATAATCTTCAAAAAATTTGCATGCTGAAAGGATTTATTTTTTTCTTTTTTGCCTTTGTTTGACAAGAACGATGTTAAAAGTCGTGTGTTTTACACTCAAAACTATTTATATGTTTAAGTACTTCAAAGGTAACCTACCTCACAGGTTATTAACCTTACAAAACTGTATTGCTGTTATTTTATTATTATTATTTTATTTTTACTTAGTTACTAACTAAAGATTACTTTAATTGAAACTGCTATGGCAGTTTTCTTTTAAATTCCATTTGATACAAATGAGGATTAACCTTTTCTTATAATGTATATCGACTGAATTATAATTAAACAAAAACCTTCATACTTTTAGAATCCTATGATTTAATATTTCGGTCAAGCTTTTTCGTGACTCTAAATGTCCGTCATTGTGGTAATTAAGTTGGGGGGGGGTCCTTTTCTTTTCGCTATGAATTGCAGATTTCTTTAAATTTTCTTTCAAGTGACTGAATCGTTCTCTTAAACTGAGACTTTACAAATGAGTCAATGCAGATGTTGCTCAGTTCTGACGTATATTATGCAAGAATTACATAATACCAGACGAGTGTTATTTCAGTAAGTTAAACAGGAATTACAGTTTTGCCAAGTAAGCTTATTTTTCGCTTCTTCTTTACTTCAAATTGGCCTCGATGACTTTCACTGAGAAGTAGGAAAAAGTACACTGAATTCTACATAATCGTATTCATTACGACAAATTCATTTCTCCGTCACCCATTCTCTATTTCTACTTTCCACCCTTTCACAAATGCAATTGTTTGTTTCTGGGCTGCAATCGGCAATCAAATTGCCAGAGCTGCGTTGTATTAAGGTGTCTTACAAGCCCGGCATGCTTAATATTACGAACAAAAGAAATTGGAGGTTCGCAATTGGGCAAACTTCACGTATCATTTTTACCGTTCTTTCTGTTAATCCTGAATCGTATTTTTAAAGAATTATAAAAACTTTTGGAGTACTAACACTTCTTTTTCTTGTATACCCCGCCACCACTGAAGGTAGCAGTATCGGCAGGATTTGTTGGGGTTGACTGTTGAATAAGTGCTGTCCAACCTTACATGGACCGAACAGTCAAACTGACACTCCTTTAGGGGTGGTTAATAGCTGTCTTTCTCCCCACCCGCACACTTTCAAACAGTTGGAATCTTTGACATCATATCATTCAGGGTTTCGTGATGACCTGGTACCCTCAGTATTGCACTTAAATCATTACTTACAATCTTCGGGTTTCTCCTTCACCCTGATATCTCCATACATTCCATTAAATAGTTGTAAACCGTACCCATTTCTCCTCAAATGCATTTATTTTCATGCGTTCTTCCAAATCTTTGGAAATAGGCAGGAAATCTCCCAAGTGGATAGTATCTTCTTATTTAATTTCTGCATTAGAAATAAAGTCGAAAGTTACTCTTCCCACACAACACTCTAATATTTCTTTAAATTTAACTTCCGGCAATCAAATGTCTTAAATTACCATTTTCCCCTTACTAGGACTTGAATGCTTTTGTACCTGTAAATTCCATCAGCGATGTTTTTATGCAACCTTTAATACCTATGATATGAAATAAATGGAGACAGTTTTGTGGAACGGTACAGAAATATATAATGGCAGGCGAGTTGAAATTATGCAATAATATGTTAGAAGGCTTATGAAAAAAAAAAAAAATGCCGTTAAGGTCCAATTGGAAATTTGTTTTTTCTTTCCACATAACGAATTTTTAATTAAACTTTCGAATGTTTTTTTTTTCGTTTTATGTTGCTTTAAAAAAAGTTACTCATTTTTTTTGAAAAGAAAAGTTATCGCTGTATTTAACACATTAGTTGCCACTGATGCGCCTGTGCGTTACAAATAATATGTAATTGTACCAAACCATCTATGTTTGGTATAATTACATATTATTGTACCAAACCATCTATGACACCTTCTCTACCACAGTTAAAAGATAGCAAAGAAGGGGGCATCTAATTAGACAGATGGGCCTGATATCAGGCGTGGGTAGTGGCAGTGAACGTTCTAAATATGTCATTAGGTTTAAATTTCAAATTATATAAGACCCAGTTTAGAATTACACTCGGGAAGATTTTCATTATCATTATGTAATTATGTTTTATGTTTATATTTAATTCTTGGAAGATTAAATTTAATTACCAGTTTTTGAAAAACAAATTTGTGTATTTTAAAAAAAGTTTTTTCTTTTTCCACCTTTAGTTTTTTAATTAATTATGGTAAATATTATGGGCCCTTTATCTCAGATTCATAAGTACAATACGCCAACTAAACACTGCAATAAATGTTGAGTCGTTTTGCTTTGCAGATGTAAAATAGAAAATAATGAACACACCAAAGAGAAAGTCATAAGTGAAAATTTAAATTGAAAGTTACTCTCGGATTGATTGCTATCATTATCAGTGATCGTATGATCCTGTCCGATTGTGACACAAATCATTTTTAGCAATGATCTCTCAGTATGGAGGCTTTGAGGGAATCGGTTTATCTTCGCCACTTAGCTCTAAAATCCCTCAAATACCGCAAAGCGTTTTGATTGGGAAAAGGCATTTCTTGCCTAGTCAAATTTTGATGCCTAGCATAAAATAAGTTTGTACTCGTTGCTTCATTATCGCAATGGTGCAATTAATACATTTTGTTTAGGATGTCCAATTCTTTTTCGAACACAACATGTGGTAATTAAATATGTTATAGCATTTCACACTAATTTTTCCCATTCGTCAATGAATTTTTTTCAGTGGCGATTTTTCATTGTTTGATTGACTACCAAACCAACATAAGAAATCTTATGAAAGTGCGCGCCCGTTTGAATTGTTTCAGGTAAATCCTTGAAACTTCCTGAACACACGATTGCATTAGTCCACCTTTCATTTTCCGAAAACCTTTGCTATTGTGCCTATTTAATAATTTTTTTTACAATTTTGTTACACTTTCGTTACTTGTACGGCTGTTCAAATCATGAATTTATCTTGTGCAGTGCCGGAAATTCAGGTCTTTTATGTTAACTTGCAAAGTTATAAATCTACTGAAGTTACAAACAGTACGCGGGCAGCTAGACCTAAATCGATGTTTGCAGCTCTCACTGTTTAAAAATCAATTTAAATTTCTATAAAAGATAAAGCATTATCATTCATGTTATATTAACATAAAAGGGTTTTATAATTGCTTAAGAAGTTTTTTTGTTGTTGAAAATTCACGACTTAAGAATTTGTTTAACCTTTATTTATTTATTTTCATTTTCTTCTTAAAATAATTCTAAATATTTTTTATGTAAAAAAAAATCTTCTGGTCTAATAGAAAGGGGGCAATTCTAGAAATAAAAAGTCTTATGGAACAAATAAAAATGTTTCTCATTTTCCCGAATGTTTGCAGTATTTAGTGGCTAACCAATAAATGGCACTACACACTTAATTCACACTTTGATGTTAACCAATTGTTTAAATGATAATCAAATTTTAAAAGCTTAATCTCTTAGAGGCAGTACAGTTCTTTAAATTTTCAGATATCTAGTCCATTCAGAAGAGAGCGAAAAAAAATCTATTTCATAGAATTCCATCTTTTCAAATATACAGCAAATTAAGTTATATATACAGCAAAACAATATATTATATATTAATATAATTAAGCAATATTTATTAAGTTATATATTTAAGTCAAATATACAGCAAATGAAATTATACAATGACTCAGTCTTAGGAGAACGATTCATTCCTCGTCTTGAACCGAATGATGCTTACTTAACATATCATATTCTATCTGAACTTGATCAACACTATCCCGTTCAAGTCACAACTTTTTAAGAGCATTGAGAAGTGTATAAGTACAAAAATATTTTTGGAAATGTTATTTATTGTATGTTATGTATTGTTAGGACCTCTCCTACATGCCTCTGACAGATAGTTCAAAACAAATGTTATATAATGATATGAATATATATATATATAAGAATTGATAAAAAAAATATATGTATAAAAAACTGCCGTAACATAATCATCTCTATTAGAAAGTGCAGTGATAGAGAGAGAAATAGAGAGAGGAAATTTTGTGCTTCTCCACTATTGCAGATATTGAATACGACCATTTTTAACAGAATTTATTGTTTGTTAAAGAAATACTGTAATGTGTAGAAAGAAGAATAAAATATTGCTTAGTGTTTGTCATTTGTGTTTCTGTTTTTCAATCGCCTGTGGTCATTGCACCTCTAGCAGCACATTATTTTTTCACAAGGATTTCAAAAGGACCCTTTTAATGTTTTAGTGCACTTTTTATTATTCAGATACATAAACAATATAATATATTATGCATTGATAATATTAATGATAATAATGTAGTGCCATGTTATGATTGTCAAATTCACTGCACTTCAAAGTTTGTTTTGAGACTTAATTATCTAAATACATTTTGTAACTATATTAGGATTTCAATTAATAACATATTGGTTAGAAAATGAAATTATATTCTAACCTTTACAGTTTTGAAGTAGAATCCCAAAAGAAAATTGGTGATCCTTGATTTTTAAAATTCAAAAATATAAATAATATTTAACTATAAGTTATAAAAAATGACAATCGAACCAGAGTTGGAAACACACATCTTATATACGGTTTTAGTCGGTTTTCAAATTTTTATCAAGAAAATAGAATATTGAGATATTGAGAAATATTTTCTCCAAGTTATATAAAATAACAAAAAAGAAATCAATATCAAAGTCTATTATATATATATATATATATATATATATATATATATATATATATATATAATTAAGGATTGCATATACATATTACTTACTCAAAATAACGAAAACTGAAACAAATTTGTTGAATAATATTTATATTGCTTTTACTAATTTTAATTTCTCCCAAGAAAATAGGATTTTAAAAAACATAAAATATTGACTAAACGGTGGCTAAATCTTGTTCTTATTTTTGGACACAAAATTGCCTCACATTAAAAATATTCCTTCACTAGCTACTGAGTTGGGTCGTAGAGTTTTCTTGACATCAAATAACAAATCTAAGTTTTTTGTTGTTCATTTATTCGTTGCCTCAAATAATGAAAAATCGGCATTTAGTGACTTTGGACGTAATTTTTTTGAGGGTCTTCAAGAAACTTATAAATTGATATTTCCACGGCTTAAAAAAAATGCATTGCTCTTATGAGAGTTTCTTCGATTTGCTCTTCATCAGAATCGGTTTCCGCATAAGAATTTGGAAATATTCTGGACAATATCTTTCCAGATAATTTCGGTTTTTGAAACTACAGAAAGTACAACAGATTTCTTCGCTGAACTAGAAATGTTTTGTGGATTGCGCAAAAACTGTGAAAGCTTTACTAATTCTTCTTGCCTTCCTTTTGGAATTCGTTCTTCTAAAGCATATTTCAAACTTATTTCAACGTTCAATTTTTTTTTTAGTTCATTTAACAGAATATCAAATGTACCTTCAATTGTTAATAAATTCGCATTTCGTCACCTTAAGCCATCAGCTGCTAAATAAACCGGTTCCAACCTTTTTTTTTTTTTTTTTTTTTTTTTTTTTAAGAATTGGAATATCCAGGCGTTTCTAAAAACCGCTTTTCCAATGTGACAAATTTACTTAAAAAACCGTTTGAAAAACCGCCTAATTGTTAATGTCTTTTCTTTTTAATATTCTTTGCCGCAAATAAACTTAACGTTTTTATTCAACAGCTTCTCTTTAATCAGTGACCCTAGACACTGATCTAAATGAGGTTGAATGGGTATTTTGTCCCATCCATTCCTACATGTATTTTCTAGCATTTGGAAATAGTGGAGTACTTCAACCTCTCGATAAAAACAATGATCTCGAAAAGGAGAAGATTATTAAAATGTATATGAAAAGACGATAAAAAATTAAGTTTATTCGTTTTTTTTTCCCAAATTAGAATATCAAAAAACCATATTTTTTTGCTTATGTAGATGCGATACAAATTAAATTATAGTAACTACGTGAGATATTGGCGGAGGTGTACAAAAACATGCCCAACTAGCAAACCAAACTAGAAAGTGATAGGTTTGGTTTTATCAGCAGCCCTTGGGAAATCGTTTGCCATTTTTACGTCAGCACAAATTTCAGCTCCAGAAATATTGTGATAGGAAATGGATGTTTTACCAGACATCATTCCTATCCACGATAGAACACTTTTTTTTTTAACTTCCTGGCATCTTTTTAAATAATAGGAAAAAAATCAGATAGTTTTTATGTATTTTGAAATCGCCTAGATTTTGGGGAGATGTGTGAATTATCACACGACAAAACATAGTCCGCACATTTCGTCAGCAAACGACACCGAAAGTAACGTCACTTGTGTGACGTCACTTCAAAGTTTCACATTATTGATCGAGTTTCCGGCACTATCGTCGGCATTTTCAAGCTGGTTAAAGAATAGTTGAAAATGACGAAAAACGTGCTTGACCGGTTGTTTGAGGGTAGAAACGGAAAATTGCTGACGAAAACTTCGGACGATATTGAGCCGTGTGATAAAACCTTTAGAACAGGGAAAGGTTACGAAAAGGCAGCTAAACTTGTATGAAAACAGCAACGACGCAAAATAAACATGAAAAGTGATGCAAATTCTTTCACAACACTGTGCGGATAAAACCGTTTATTCCACTTTGAATTACAATCCGAACACTCGCGAGCATCATTGTTCTGTTCTAGTTGCAACATCGGAAATGAATCTCGACGAATGAAGACAGTTCCTTTCGCATTCAAACCAATCCAGCCCAGTACTGTCCACACTGTGCGTTCACCAAATAAATTAGTTCCAAAAAGTTGCTCACCAGTCACTGTCGGTTCAACTGAAGCAGTGCTCATTCCCAGGGTTTATGGGTGCGCGAGGGGCCACTTCGCTGTCCTTCCGTCTCATGGAGGCAGTGTAGTTGAGAGGTGGCGGCGGCAGAGGGTCCGGTGGCTCGAAATGCTCGAGGTCGCTGTCGCTGAAGAAGTGGTCTTCGGTCTCCGGCGTCATGTGGAACTTGCTGTTTCGGCGACCGCTCTCGAGTCTGGTGATGACGAATCGCCCGGCGAGAACCGTGACGAACACCAGAAATCCGATCGCCAAACTGATGCTGAGGTATAGCACCAATTTCTCTTTGTTACCTGAAAGGAATCGAAAAAAAAAAATCAGTACAGTTCCTGCTAAATGCATTTGTGGGGAAATGGGTACGGTTTACCAATAATTAATGGAATGTATGGAGATCTCAGAGTGAAGGAAGGACCTGAAGATTGTCAATAATGATTTAAGTACAGTACTGATGGTACCAGGTCATCTCGAAACCCTGAAGGATGTGATGTTAAAAATTGATAGTTTCATTCCAACTGTTTGAGAGTGTGCAAGTGGGGAGAGAGACTGCTATCTACTACCCAGAAAGGAATGTTAGTTTGGCTGATCAGTTAATGTAAGATTGGACGATGTTTATTCAGCAGTGGACCCCTACCAATCCTGTCAATCAGTGGTGCCGGGATGGTCAGCTGTATGTAAAAAGAAGAAATACATTTCCTGCATTAAAAACTCTTGTCAGGAAGCCGAAAGGTAGAAAAAGATTTCTCTTTCTCTAAAGGTGAGTTCACGTGGCCCCAACTATTGCTCACAATAATTGTCTTTCTTCAATTGTCAAGGTGTCATTTTAATGTGAACAGTTGAAACAACGTGGCCAGTACTTGTCCCGATGAGGCAACTTGATGACATTATGCCATTAGGGTCACGTGACTTTCCTGGCGCCAATGTGAACGCCGCTTAGAGTTCATAAGCAATCCCTGTCCAAACCCGTTGCAACACCAAGGGTGAAGTAAGAGGCAAAAGAATGAGATTTGAGCTTTTAGTCCGAAACAACGTAACATAATGATATTTTATATTTGAATTTTCTAGTTTCATTTCCCAGCCTAAAAGCATCCGATGTTTTAAATCGTGTTAAACCCCTGATTAGTGAAAAACTGAAAAAAATCTAACATGCATTTTCTTTTGTTTTGTCTTATATATTCCCATTGGTTAATCACACTCTTGCCATTTTAATCCTTTATAGGGCACGAGAAGTATGCTTTCCGTTATCATCCATCTCTTATGAGTTCCATACATAAGTTCTGACAAATCTTTCAGTAGCACAGAAATTTAAGTGTTCAAATGGCAGAAAAACCCTTACATAAAGCTTCAACACGATACTAGCGTCAATTAATCAATGGCCATGTTAACGACGACGTTTTAAATTCATTTTTCTTGCAACTTTTATCCGTTACAATGCAACAAATCTTTTTTGCTTGTGAAGATAATTTAGTTAAATGAGCGGCGATAAAAGTATGGATGCAACAGCTGAAACTGCAGTGGTTAGTTCGTTTTTTAACGCATCCTTTTTTTTAAAATGCTGAAAATAAATCATGAAAAATTATTTAAACAAATTCAGCATATGTGTACACACATTTTGAAGCAGTAAAAAAATAAAGTAAAATCTCATTCTCCATCATTTTCTGCCACAGACTTTAATTATAAATGTTGATATACGTTACCACTGATCCACCTGAAAAGCGCAGGGAAATATCACTTCCTGCCATTGAGTGAAGCCTGTGACCTCACTTCCCGCCACTAAGCAGCCCTCTGGTAGAGAAAACGTGAGCAAAGTTCAGTTCATGCCTGGACGAGGCAAGATGATGACGATGAACTAAAATAATCCAAGATGCATGTGTATAGACGGAAGACGAAATTACGAAATAATTCTAAAAGATGAACTTGCATGTTAAAAGACGAACTTCATTATCCATTTCATCCTGTCAATGAGTCATCATCATCTGTCCACCATTAACTTTTCATTGCCATCCATTCAATTCTAAAATATCATCTGGACTTACTATTGCTCGTCCATCACGACCCACCACATATACATATATAACCGCAACACTTGTTATCTGATCCTGGTTCTATCGTAAAATACCTTTTCCTTCAAACCGAGAAGTTAATATTATAAATTATACGAAATAACAGTTGTGCTGTGCACGCGTTCATGTTTTCAAATTGTTTGAAAGACATTTTGATGCTTTACCTTTCATATATTTGTGCGCCGTCATCCATTTGGACATGAATCCCACAAGCTCTTGGTCCCCCGCCAGGGCTTCCCTCCTGTAGTTGGTGGCGGGCACTTCGTCGCTCTGCATTTCGAGCCTCGAGCTGTCGGAAGCCGGGGTGGAGACGCCTAGGCTGCCGCTGTCTGGGGAAGAAAGAAAGATGAAACATAAGCGATAAAAGAGAAAATGTGTCCTTTTTTCGAAAATTATAATTATCAGATCAGAAAATTTCGTAGCAAGTTTAAGAATTATCAAATCAGATGTAACCAATTATTGTGGTCGAATGGATTGTAATATGTGAGAAATTGTACAAACTATAAGCGTACGGGGGGTTTCAAAAAAGTGGACAAAAGGACATGGTAAGATCCATCATACAACGATAAAAAATCGCGTAGGAACATAGTACCACAAAACGCCACGAGATGGCGTTGCGATACAAACACGACCAGAGAAAATGTTCCGTTGATGTGTGGGCTGGCATTGTAGGAGACTGTTTACTTGGTCCTTACATTGTCCTGGAAAGACTGAATGGTTCCATTTATCCATCACTCTTGCAAGATATTCAGCCAGAAATGCTGAATGATGTTCCGATGCCCATTTGTCGACGCACTCGATTTCAATAGGACGGAGCTCCAGCACAGACGTCTGAGTACATCAGCAGGCTACTTTCCCTGGTGGCTGGAATGGTCGCGGTGGACCCATCGCATGGCCACATGGATCACCAGACAAATTCCTATTGGATTTTTGTTGGAACATGTCCCTTGGGGATTTTTAAAAGGACTTGTGTATGAAACACCTGTTGCAAAGCCATAAGACTTGGATAAGGATGCTTTCGAGATATGCTTGAGAAGGTGCGCGGTTTCGTGCAACGCAGATGCCAGGCATGTCTCGATGCGTCTGGAAAAACAATGAGCATCTCCTGCAAACTCAACACCTGGTGCGCATTAGTCTCATGTGAGTGAGTCATTATCAATGAAATGATCTATAATGGTTTCGTTTCTTATCTTTGTATTATATATTATTTCAGTCGCAGTTGAGACCCTCTATCGCAACACCCTATCCTGGCTATATCGACCTCTACAGGCGTTTTGCAACCCTTTGTTTCGATACGATCTTTGTTGATTAAATGGATCTTCCATTCATTTTGTCGACGTTTTTTGAAACACCCTATATAAATATTTTGTCAGCATTTTGAATAGTTCTTCTATAGGCCTTATCATACGGCAAAATATCGTTCGCCCTTTTCGTCAGCAATTTTTTGTTTCTGCCCTCAAGAACCGGTCAGGCAAGTTTTTCTTCATCGTCCACTTTTTCTAACCAGCTTCAAAATGCTGACGATGGTGACGGGAATATTGTCTGCAAACAAATTTTAGCCAAGTATGTGAATCTTTAAAATGACGTCACTTCCGTTGCCGTTTGCTGACGAAAAGTGCGGACGATATTTTTCTGTGTGATCAAGCCTTTAGAAGAAACACTTCTCAGATTGAGTGTCCTTTCTTTTCTTCCCAGTGCTTCACTCACCGGGCCATAGATTGCTCTGTGCTGAGTGGTCGACCCCTCGAACCCAGGCGGGGAAGGAGGTGGTTTGGATCGATTCCTCTGCTGCGTGGCGGCCGGGTGAGCGGAGAAGGACCTTTTCCACTAGAAAATTAAAAGTCATGGATATGAGTAATGTTCAGCAAACTGAAATAGGATAAAGATAATAAAAATGAAACCTACGATCGGAAATTTCAAGTTATCATGAGAGAACATCATTATTTTTTAAGTCATTATTTGTCTTAAATATTTTAAGCCATTAACCATTTAAACCGATATGAAACAATCAGGAGACTTCTCTTTCACTCTTCTCTCTTTATATGATGATAGTTTTTTTCAAACTTTCATTTCTAATCTTTCTAGCCGCCAAACAATGTTGGAGCTCGACCGCTTTTGAGACGAAAAAAAAAAAAAAGAAAACAACTATCGTTTTTCTGAATACCGCCTGTGCGGATTTTGATAATCTCCTGATCTCAGTCTAGTTAGTCTCGGTTAGTTTAGATCTCGATCAATAAATAAAATGGATTTCACTTGATTTTAAAGGAATCCCCACTTGATTTGATGTTTTGTTTAAATTGGTTTTAGATGAGTTGTGTACTTTAAAAGTGGTTAAGTTATATTTCTATGCTATTTATTTTTCGTATATGCTTATAGTTTTTAGTACATTGTTTTTAGGATAGTTTTAATCCTTTTGATTTGTCATTATTTGGTAGTTTTTCTAAATGCCCTGAAAATGCAATTCTAATCTTTCAAAAATGATTAATCAAGCTCGGGCTATACGAGCAACCAGAAGTAGCGAATCGAATCCTCGAGCAGAATTCAGAAGACTGAAGGAAGCGGAGTGACATCTAGATCAGCTGAAACGCCACAAGCGATGTTGGAATAACGGAATGGATCAAACCGTCTTATGTATACACATCAAGATTTCCACGCGTACGAAGTCGCTTGTATAAGCAAGTATAGAATATATTTTAAAAACGAGTCGAGTAGCTCAAAACTTAGAGCAAAAAGTGAATGAAACAAATTCTGTTGCTTCTTTTAACGAGTTTGCCTCAGTATAGCAGAAATAAAAATTCAGAATATTTACATCAAAAGAAAATTTTAAAAAACACAAAGTTCTTTACCCTTTTAAAATAGTTTGTTGGCTCTTTGATTATTAATATAATTATTTTCAAAAAAATTGTTGAAGAATCGCTTTTTATGTTTTATCACAATGTTTCAAAACATTTCAAATCAAAAATGTTTTATTGTTCTATAAATGCCGTGCCTGGTTGTTGGTTTCATTTCAATTCATAATTCAGTTTCTAACAGATTCTTCTGAAATAAAGATTTGTTTACTGATAGTTCTTTAAAAGCTTGCTAGTGTTAAGTAAATAATGCAATCCATGTAAATAAAAATGAATGTTTGTCAGCATGTCTCCGATGCCTTCCTAAACTGTTCATTCGATGGCGATGAAAATGGGTCGGCTTATTGCTTGCATCTATGGATGGTTATAGAATAGCACAATGATCTGAAAAAAAAATCGAATCTCAACAGCATCTATTTAACAAGGATAAATCTCCAAATAACTCGCCGAGGAGACACAATAGATTCAGTAGAAATGCTAAGCCAAGTGAAAGGTTAATATTTTATAGCTATTGTATACAAATGCCGTGTAAGTCGTTCTCAGTGATAACAATTTTTATGACAGATGATGCGAGAAAAGTTTGGGGAGACCAATCCTCGGGTTTTTAAATTTTAATTAAATTTTAGCGCCTTTTCGCATTTACTTCCGATTGTACAAATATATACAAATTATACTACAAATAGTTTTGCCCCATCTTCATTTTCAAAAAATTATCTTTTCAACTACATTAATGATTTTATGGTATGAATATGTTTTCTATGCTTAATCCATTTTTAAAAAAAATATTTTCATCACATTTTCTAAAATTAAATTTCAGGATTCCGAACGAATATGAAACGGGTCACGCGATACAATAAACAGTTTCTTTCATTGCCATTCTGGAAAAACACCAGGTTTAACAATTCTAAAAGAATACACAAATCTAGTGTATGGAAAATGACTATTTGTTTGTTCGTATTTTTATGTACTGTCGTACCGTTCATCCTATTCCGATAAAACATTGCCAAAGTATTGATTGATTGCACTTAATATTATTTTTTTCCGCGGCAGCAACGCATCGGGTTCCAGCTAGTAATAGAATAAAATGTATAAATTTTTTTATTCAACATGATTAATTGGTGTATGCGTAACATGTCTGCTGTTCAATGTTTTTTTCACACAAAAACCTCCTTCCGCCCGTGCACTTACCGCAGTTGTAGGTCACCTTGAGATGCTTGGTGCCCCTGCAGCCGGGGCTCCCGAAGGTCCTGTCGTCAGCCCGCAGCGAGCAGTTCTGCTTCCTCGAGCATTCATTCTGCAGAATCTCGTACGCTCGTTCCACCAGGCAATCTGCGAACGGGAGAGGAATACAATAAACGAGACTACAAAGCTATATGTGTGTGCCGAGTTACAGATTCTAGAACGATTATTTATCTACATTCAACATACAGGATGATTCGTTTCAAATCCTAGAAATGATGATGATGTCGTGTCTGTGTTTCCACGGAAAAGGGTGATAGTTTCTGAGGGTAAAGACCCATGAACACTTAGAGGGCAGAAGTCTGACTTCTAGATCATATGGAAAAGTTACAACACATTCGCTTGCACGGCCCCTTTTTACAGGGGACACATTCATACAACTCACAAATAGAACGCAGATAAGAAACAACCATGCCAGAACCGGGATGCCCAGATCACGAAGAAGAAATGCTAGCCCTAGGCCAGGACGCGGAAGCACCTGGACGCGCGCAGCGGTATCAATGATGCTCAGGAGGGCAATCCAAGTAGTTTTATTCTCGTGTTTAATCTTTAACTGGGACTAGACTGACTGACTAGACTGGACAGCAGCTTGAGACTGCCGACCTTTTATCCCTAGACAGAGTCGGCCATCAGGAGGGTGCGGCGGGTACTATGCACCAGTACTCCTCGATTGGAGGTCCCTCTCCGTCTATAAGCTTGTTTCCATGTGGTTGGTTGAGTATGAGTGACTTGGTTCCTTGTCATTGGTTGAGTGACAGGCGTTTTTATTAGGCAAAGATCGCAGTAATATCTATAAAAAGGCCTGAAATGTTCATTTATGAATAAGGAAATTCCCTTCAGACATGTTAAGACAGAGCGGCGTGCCCGGCGCACAGAAGTCGAGGTTGGGGCTGGGTTCAAGTAGACTTGCAAATCATCAGCTATCTATTTTTTTTCCTATCTAATGTAATATTTTTTTTCAGTCCTTTACATTGCCAGATACTAAATATAATGAATGCTAAACCCTCTTTCAGCAAATTAAAATGAAATGAAGGATTATCTTTGGTCAAGCATATGGGTATAATGCTTAAATGCTTTTGCTGTACTAAGTATCGAAAAAGAAATTTGAAAAATTGTAATTCTCCTGGAGTAGTTAACAGAAGAAACAAAATCACGCACATTAAATACGTATGCAAATATTCGTTTTTTTTTTATTATTATTCATTTTGCTAAAAATTTAAGGCTTCAAATGGTTTCTTGCATCCGGGTCCCGTCATAGAGAAGGTCGGCTCTGTCGCTAGAAAAGGTTTGCACCAATTAGGCGTATCTCGGTTCCTATTGGCTTAAACGCTAAAAATCTCGAAGTTTCCAGCAATATCTATTTTGCTACAAACTCGCCAAATTCGTGGCCAGCCTCTGAGATTTCCGATTGGGCATCCGATCAGCATCTACTGTAAAGCGGTCTTTCCCCTGATTGAACTGACCATACTGGTAAGAGACATTAAAGGTGTGTAACAATATCTAATATAATGCCTTCCATCGCCCTCTTTGGATTGGTGACATTTAACATTTCATTCGTGAATGAATATGATGAATAAACATGAATGAATAAAATAACAAAACATACATGAATAAAACATACATGAATGAACATACATGAGTAAAATAACAAAAATGAGAATAATTTTGAAAGGAATTTCCCTTTTCCAACTCTGAATGGCATTACCTTTTGGTTCGAATCCTCCGGACTGCCGGCATTCTACGACTCCCTCCTTCGTCGTTCCATAAGATGCTGAAAAAATGGTCAATCCTTGACCTTCAGGACACAGAAGATCCAGTTGTCCACCTTCGCAAACGATCTTGTTCAAGAATCCATCTGTGAAAATTGGATCGCATTACTGCACTGTGACCAGCTTACAAACTCAATCGACAACAAGGGGATTTCGCCGACAATGAATTCCCCTCCTTTTGATATTTAATCAAAAGACTGTTAAGAATTCAGGAAGCAAAGTGATCTTCTTGGGCGGAGCTAGCCACAGATCATGCAAACATCACGTGGTCTCACAGTTACTGCTTGTTTATGTATTTTTTCAGCAGAAGAAAAATTTGACCCTCGGACGGTGAGGAGTGTGATCTTGGCTCTCTCTTTTCTGAAATAAACCACAGTGCAGTTTTCTAGACCCATTACACTATGTCGTATCCCTGTGCCTTTAATTGTCATGTTATCTGATAAACCCCCCAAAAGACAACCTGTGACTTCAAGTTATTTAACCAAGGAAACAATTTCCGCTGTTGCGTAAATTATTGCTGTACCTAGAAAAGCAACAATAATTAAATTTTAATCTAAAACTCTTTAAAGACAATGCTTCCAGTATGTTATAGAATCCCAAGTAACCATGGAATTGAGCAGATTACTCTAAAAAAGACACAAATCAAAATGAAAATGCTATTAAACATTTTTTATTTACAGAACGAGGCCGGCATACATACAATTATGATTTAATAAATAATAGAGTTCTGTAATAACATGTTTGTAAGTAAAGCAAGTCAATTGTTTTGATTTTTTTTGTTCCTAGAGCTAACATATTCACAGACAGTTTCAAAATATGGACAGAAGTAGCAGTACCATATTTTTACATTCTGGGTGAAAGTGACTTTTCTATCAAAATATTTAAAAGAAATGTATTAGAGCGGGTATGACAGTAAAGACATTTTTATAATTTTTAATTAATGGGCATGGTAGTCACTTTTAATTGACGGGAGAAATATGTGACTGCTATACCATGCTGTTCGAGAATGTGTTAAAATCACTTATTTATGATTGAAATTATTTAGTAAGATCCTGTTTTTAAGTCTGTAAAGATATATTTAAGATCGTTAGTGTAATAGTGGAAAACAGTGAATAATTGCAAACTTTTGAAATAAAATAATATAGTTAATTCAGCTTACTTATAACCATCTATTCAATTTAAACTATTTTTCACGTAATATGCTTCATATCTCAAATGTATGAGGCCATGGTGACCTGATGATAAGGTCTCGGCTTCGAAACCGGAGGGTTCCAGGCTCGATTCCAACGAAGAACAACCGTGTAAGCGGGTCTGGTGGACTTTAAACCTGTCGGGGCCAAACGTCCCCCCACTGGTGTGGTATGGAAGTTTGGAGAGAGGAGTGCCAACTCAAGTGTCGTCCTCTTCATCTGACGGTGGTTTAAAATGACGAAATCCGTTCTAAAATAACCCTAATGTTGCTTCAAAACGGAACGTTAATATAACTAAACTAAAAAATCGAGGCACATAGTCACTGTTTGAAGAAGCTGCCTCGTGCTATTTTAACGACATTTTCATCCATTAATGGCTGCGAGTCATTATTTTCAGAGATGAATAGCATTGAAGACTCGCTCAGAAACCGTTTGGCAAATGACTCTAATTCAGAGAGCATTCTGTTAAAAAGCAACATCTTGCAATCTTGATACAAGTTATTTGTCCTCTAATCTGCAGCAACAGAAGTTGCACGAACTCATGTTACTTTCATTTGAATGACAGGCACAACTAAAACATTTACTACTCTTCTTCTTCTTGCATACAGCCGACCACCCCGCCACCTCTGAACTTAGGAGTATCGACAGGAGTTTTTGTGGTCAACTGCTGAATAAATATTGTCCAACCTCACACTGACCGATCCGTCAAACTAACATTCCTTTCGGGGCTGTCTTCCTCCCCACCCACACACTCTCAAACACTTGGAATGAAACTCTCAATCTTTTAACATCCTGTCCTTCAGGGTTTTGAGATGACCTGGCACCATCAGGACTGCACTTAAAGCATTACTTACAATCTTCAGGTTCTTCCTTCACTCTGAGATCTCCACACATTCCATTAAATAGTGGTAAACCGTACTCGTTTCTCCACAAATGAATTTGTTTTCCTGCTTTGTTCCAAATCTTTGGAAATAGGCAGGAAATCTCACATGTCCAGATATTATTTGGATTATAAGTGGATGGTATCATCTTAATTTCCGGATTAGGAATAAAGTTGAAAGTAATTCTTCCTTTTTTGTGTTTACTACCATACAGTGCAAAACGTATTTTTTCGTAGTCAATAGAGAGTTTTGAGTTGTTAGCATTTCGCTTTATTATCTTCCAAATAATCACGAGTCAAAATGATTTGAAGGCACCTCATCAAACATTTCTTTAGAAAAAATGGCACTTTTATCCATAAAGGTTCATCATCCCTGGCATAGATATTTGCCGCGTCAGGGGAGAGAGCCACATAAAAGAGCTATAAAAATCCAGATAACTGTAGTTTCATAACAAATTTAATTTATCGAAATGTAAATAACAACATTCGTAAATTGCCTTTATTCTTCTCTCATTCAGTACGATCACTATACGATATATATATATATATATATATATATAATCAAAGCGCATGAGAGCGGATGAAGTGCAACTAATTCATCGACCATTCCATAGATGATACCCCAATCAACGCCCAGGATTTCTCAAGCCTGACTGGGCTAAGAATGAAAATGTTGAATCTTCCAAACATTTCTATTCAAAACTTCAGAAGTCAATCAAATTTGATAGCAGAGGATAGAAACCTACATTTATTTATTTCAAAGTTGAAGTGTCAAGAACATTTCGCAGAATATGATTCCTTATAACTAAAACATGTATGAAATTTAGACTTAATAATTTTTGAATTATGTTTTCAGGCCAAAATAAAATAAAATACTATTGTTCGCATCATTTAAATCCTTTTGAACTTAAAAATAAAACCTGAATTTTACGAGGAAACTAAGCAAATAGCAGTAAGATTCGCGAACCAGACGCGTCTGGAAATATATAATTCATTTAATCAATTATTTATCTTACATTAACTTCCAAAATCATGTAAAATAATATGTTTTACATTTAATTTATTTCAAGTTCACGATTTCCCGAAAAGATAATAATTGAATACTTTGTTTATACGTAAAAGAGTCATTATAACAAATTATCACGATTAATATTTCACGAAATTTAACATTTGACTAATTTTTTTTTTTCAAAGGCATGCATATAAATAAAATCGCATGCCATTTCGCATTGCGATCCAAATAAAAATAAACAAAAATAAATCATGAACATGTTGCTTAGATTAAAATTGCTTTGAAATGTCAACCAGTTGTGGACAGCGCCTGAGACTGGACCCTGTTGGATTTGGATCTCTTTTACAAATGAGAGCATGTGATTTAGTGCGCGCCAATTTGAGTAGTTATACAAATCAAATATCATTTTAAATATTTGTTTAACAGATAACAGAATTTAATTATCAAGATTTCGAGATTATAATAATAGACATTAAAATACTGAGCCTGTATTCGTGAATAAAGGTTTAGCGATAGCCTTGGTTAGAGAGTGACTGCTTTTGAACGTCATTATTATTTTTTTGTAGTAATTATAAAGAAGTAAGAAAAAAACATAATCTGAACTCACCTGGTCTGCATTTATACATGACTTCTATGAACTTGCGGACATCCGGACACGGGTCGTCTCTGAATGTTTCTTTAGATATGTACAAGCGGCAGCTTCTGTGCTTGTGGCATCTGTCGTGCACTACCTACTCGAAAAAAATCCACAAGCTGTACCACACGTCATCTAAATACTATTAAATAAATAATATAAAGCAGAAAACGCACACACACATAAATATATACATACAAGGTGGCCAGAAATAAAACACCCCTACTCTGACCTCCATGGATATCGAACTACTCAGTGTAAAGGCTCAAAATTTTGTACACATACTATTCAAAATATGGGGAAACGGATTTCACGAAAAAAAAATTAGTTCCTGAAATCACCGATAGGTGGCGCTGCACAACTGGAACTATGATCAAAAGACACAAATAATAATAAAAATTAAAATGTTTATGCGGAATGGAATGCTTCCATGCTTCCTTTTTAATTTTTCTGCCCCTTATGGAAAATAAAAATAGTAAAGAAGCTAGAACTCCCGTTGTAACTGCAATTTCATACTGTAACCAGAAAAATTTGCATAAAGCATGGTTAGAAGCCATGTTCTGGGTATAAAAGAAGTTAAAAGGTGGGGAATGTCATTCTTATTAGTGATGGCTGTCACGCTGCCAGAACGCGCTTTGCTTGTGAAGTTGTTTTACGAGAATAAAGGAAATGCTCCAGCAGCACTTCGAGAGTTTCGCCGACTTAAGGATTTGCGTAAGGGACCATTGCTTCCACAAGCTCTCAGGAGAATGATCGCTCGATTCGAGGAAACTGGACATCTTGGAGTTCAGCCTGGTCGAGGACGCAAACCGGTTCGTTCAGATGTCGTTGAAGATGTTGCCACCGGTATTGTTGAACAGTCAATGGATAATGTTTTAGGCTGCAGTAGTGCACGTGCAGTGTCACGACACTTGGGTGTTCCCTATAGCACAGTGTGGAACGTACTCAGAAAAATGGTGCATTGTTTCCCGTACAAAATCCGCCCTAATCAACAATTGCTGGCCACAGACAGGGAGATGCGACTGACCTTTGCATTGACATTTCTTGCTAGAGTTGAAGGGGATGCATCGTGGCCGTGGCAGATTCTGTGGAGCGATGAGGCCCATTTCCACCTCAGTGGAACAGTGAACACCCATAACTGTCGCATATGGGACACGACAAACCCCCGTACCTTCCAAGAGATTCCACTCCACTCACCGAAAGTTACAGTCTGGTGTGGATTCACAGCCACATTCATCCTTGGACCGTTCTTTTTCGAAGAGGTTACTTCCAATGACCTTGAGACATGTACCGTGACGGCCAACAGGTACAAAAGGATGCTCCAAACATTTGTTGTACCCCATTTGCAGCAGCGCCAATGCCTTGACACCATTACTTTTATGCAAGATGGAGCACCTCCACACATTGGACTCCCTGTGCAACAGTTTCTTCGCCAACATTTCACCACTGACAGAATAATCAGTCGCGCGTTTCCGACAACTTGGCCATCTCGTTCACCGGATCTTAATCCGTGTGATTTTTGGCTTTGGGGACACTTAAAAAACCTTGTTTATCGAGAACGTCTGATAACCTTGGCAGATTTGAAAGAGAGTATCAGTCTGCATGTGAGAAGCATCTCAGATGACCAGTTACGATCAGCAGTTGAACAAGCTGTCCACAGACTTCACATTTTACATCTTCAGGAAGGGAACCATATTGAGCAGCATTCCCTGCATCGATAACGTCCTTGTTTCATGTATGCTTGGTACTTTCAAATAAAATGTGTTTAAACGTGTTTTTGTGTCTTTTCAGCATACGTCCAGTGGTACAGCGCCACCTATCGGTGATTTCTGGAACTAAATTTTTTTTTCGTGAAATCCGTTTCCCCATTTTTTGAATAGTATGTCCACAAATTTTCAAGCCTTTACACTGAGTAGTTCGATATCCAGGGAGGTCAGAGTAGGGGTGTTTTATTTCTGGCCACCCGGTATATATAGCAACCATAAAAGCATTAAAATAATTAAAACTTATTTCCTGAGCCTGATTGATTCAGTTGTGCTCCTTTTTGCTTGGCTTATTTTGTTTATATCTATATATATTCGTTTCGCTGTTCTGTGTTACTATTCAAGAGCTTAAAACTATTTTCTTCCTAATGTGGAGGAGTTTGGAGAGCGGAGTCCTTTCTTTCGATGACAGACAAAAGAGAGGAACGAAGATGTTGATTGCTGCAGGGGGGTTTGGAAACTTCCACTGATGGTATAAATTAGGTACTTGATTACTTCAATCTTTCTCACATTCGTCTTTTTTAATACTTCATCTGCAGCAAAGTACTGTTATGGATCCGTCGGGTTCTTTTTATCTTGTATAGTGGGTGTGTATGGTGTTAGAGAAAACACAATGATCAGTCCTTCAATAGACGACACAACACAGACCTTTATTTACAGGACAGCACACAGACGACAAATATTGACAGCACAACTATGTACAGATGATAACTATAAACAGCCGAGACGAACACACAGGACAGCACACGGCAGATAGAAACAGGGGCACCGCCGCTTCAACTTCAACTTCAATGAATTCGTTAACGGAGCACCTAGACTCTGTGATTGAGGCATGATCTAAGGTAAATGACGAAAAAATATTTAAGACCTGACTGTCAATAATTAACATGATCTTCTTCGATGCGTCCTGAAGATGAAACAGGGGCACCGCCGCTTCTGATGGCTTTACCTTATATATACCGGCGGGAGGCGGGCTAACATCTTCTAGACCAATCAGGAGCATTTTGGATGTATCTCGGCTCCTAATGGACGGATCGGGAAAATTCTCCACGTTTCGGGTACTTTTCATTTTGTCGCCAAAGTCACCAGATTCGTTGCCAAGTCGCCAAACCTTGGGACCTTTGACGTCACACCCATTCACTATTCATTACAAATGACTGTAAATCTGTCTTCTTTACGGTGACGGTTTTAACGCGGGAAAGCAAAGCCACAGGTTAGTCACAGTATATTTAAAAATAATAAAACATGACCAAACTAAATAAATAAATTTTCAACAAATTAAAGTGGTGAATTTCTCATTAAAAAGTCGTTAATCTCTCTTTTCTCGTTTATTCTTACGCTCCTCATCATAAAAATTATTTTTTTACTGTATACCCTTGGACTAAAGCAAAAACAGAAACTGAATTATTGACTCTCACCGTGAATGACAACAGTATTATGGCATCATTACATAAGATTATTTGTTGTTGTTGTTGTCTTATGCCACTTGGTCCTACCAAGCCCGAATGAGCAGAGCTCTTTCGAATGAAGGCAGAGGTGTACGCTTTTCGTTGTTCACGAGCACCGTTCAGGTGAAAGGACGACTTGGCTGAAACACACACGACGCCACCCTTTTTAGGGGGCGGTCGAACTCATTCATGCACTCATTCATCCATCAACAAGTCAGAATTTAGATATGTTTTTTAGTCAGAATTTTAGTGTTTATACATCTGAAAGATGACGTCGATTCAAATTTCGCGCAACGCGCGTAAGTGTGGCCCTAATAGCGACACTATGAACATGCAAATGAGGTTTGCTTTAAATAAGCGCTGTAAGGTTCGTGATCATAATTTACATTTGAGATTTGACGTGGTGGGTTAATGTTAGTAAAGGATGCCTCTGAGAAGACGAAGAAGCCCTTATCAACAGCTCACAGAGTTTGAACGAGGTCGTGTTGTAGGGCTACGAGAAGGTGGGTTTTCTTTCCGCGATATTGCTGAAAGACTTGGCAGGAATGTATCCACTGTGCATGAGTATTGGCGGCAGTGGTCAAGGGAAGGTACTGCCTCAAGAAGACCAGGTTCAGGGCGGCCACGTGGTACTACTGAGAGGGAAGACCGTCGTATTTGGCGTATGACTGTGGCTAATCGTACTGCGTCTGCAGCTGAAATTCGAGCAGCAGTTGGCACCGCAGTGACACAACGAACTGTTACAAATCGGTTACTTCAAGGACAGCTCTGAACAAAACGCCCTGTACAGTGCATTCCACTGACTCCAAACCACTGCCGTTTACGACGTGAGTGGTGTCAAGCTAGAACTCATTAGAGGACGGAGTGGAGATCTGTTGTGTTTTCTAATGAAAGCCGGTTCTGCCTTGGTCGCAGTTATAGCCGTTTGTTGGTTACAAGGAGTCCAGGTGAAAGCCTGCTAGTGACCTGTCTGCGGCCTAGACACACAGGGCCTCTCCTGGAGTTATGGTTTGGGCAGCAATTTCGTATGACAGCAGGAGCACTCTCGTGGTTATCCCACGCACCCTGACTGCAAATTTGTACGTCAGTCCTGTGATACAACCTGTTGTGCTTCCATTCATGAACAGCATTCAAGGGGGTGTTTTCCAACAGGATAACGCTCGCCCTCATACCGCTGTTGTAACCCAACATGCTCTACAGAGTGTCGACATGTTGCCTTGGCCTGCTAGATCACCAGATCTTTCTCCAATCGAGCACGTATGGGACATCATTGGACGACAAATCCAGCATCATCCACAACCAGCATTAACCGTCCCTGCATTGACCACCCAAGTGCAACAGGCATGGAATTCCATCCCACAAACTGATATCCGACACCTGTACGACACAATGCATGCACGTTTGCATGCTTGCATTCAAAATTCTGGCGGTTACACCGGTTACTAATGTACCAACATTTCACATTTGAAATGGCTCTGCCTGTGATCTTGAAACTTTAATCAATTAAATATGTTACCTAGACAAATGTGTTCCTAAAATTTCATTACTGTACAGTAATTTTTTCTTGGTGTTAGGATTTTTTTTCCATCAGTGTATATATATATATATATATATATATATATATATATATATAATTTAATAAAATAAGACAAGTAAAAAGGAGCACAGCCGTATCAAAACTACAAGAAATAGGAAAAGAATCCGGCCTGAAGACTTTCTGGTCACACTCAGGCAAGGATTTTCTACAGATTCTGAAAAGCAGTGGTTTCTGAATGAGACAGACCTTCAAAGCCTTCGTCGACTGGCACGCTGTGGAAATGAAGGCGGTGCTTCTGTCCGGGCACAGGTGTCCGGAGTGGGCCAGCCTCCCGTAGAAGACGTAGTGGACGCTGATCACAGTGGACGGGGTGCAGCGGAGATGCAGCTCGTCGTCGTCGCAGGCATGGGACTGGAAAGGAGTGAGCGTCTGGTGCCAGGCCTCTGAAAGGAGCAGAAAACGTGTCAAAACGTTTCTAAACGCGCGATAATATAGTCTAACATTCCATAAAATAGTCGATGCCATGAATGCATAATGCAAAATATGACACCCTCTATCATGGCATGAATACACAGTATGTCAATGAGGTTTCGACCCCAGCAATACGTTCAGTGGTGGCGGGGTGGTCGGCTGCATACAAGAAGAAGTGTGTCAAATATTTTTTCAGATAGATCTGGAGACAGAAACTGAAGTAAGAAATCTTATTTGTCTAGATGCATTTTTTTAAATAAGTTCTTATTTTATATTTAATTAGCTGTTACTCGGCGCGTTGCTGCCTCAAAAGAAATAACATTGGAAATATCATTTGAAATTTAAAAGATCTGTGTTCTTTAATTTGGAATGATAGAAAGATTAATATTTCATTTCCTGTCGAAAAGGAATGCATTCATTGAAATTGCTTGATATATAAAGGAGAAGCATGATAAAAATCTTTCTCTCTTTTTTTAAGTTTTATTATTCAAGATGTTAAGGTTGGCAGCATTTTTTTGCCATCTTTAGCAGAAACAAATAAATGCAAGTAATAAATCGTCAAAGTTTCATCGCAATCGGGCATAAGAGACATGCAGACAAACACTCATTTTTATTTATAGAGATAAGACTTCAATGTACTTGTTACAGCGTTTTGTTAATATAACATGTTATCAAATTCGTCTCTTATACTGTCCCAAAAGCACATGTCAAAGCTATCTGCAGGTCTAAATGTCATCGAAATAACCCCTTTCAGCCGGCGCTCAGGCACAGGACTAGCGGGTCTTCCTCGTGATCTGGGCGTCCTTGTTCGGGCATGGTTGTAATTCTGTGTGGTCTCTGTGAGTAGTGTGAATGTGCCCCTCCTGTAAAAAAGGAATTGTGCAAGCGGAATGTGAAGCAGGAAGGAGCCAAGTCGTACTCTTGGCCCTAGTTGGCGCAACTGAAAAACAAGGGAATCTCATATAGGCTTAAATCGCTGACTATCGGTCGACGGGCTTGTAAAGTGCCATTGGTAACCACAACATATCACCTTTCTAATCTTCTAAAATTTGGAAACAAAAGAGAAGTCACAGACTGCTAAATTAAAACAAATAAGCAATCCAACATTTTTTTTTTTTTTTTTTTGCCAAAATTTAACGAACAATAAGTGGCTGAAAATATTATCATGCAAACATCCCACTATTCCAGGCAAAGGGCCATCAAAAGCTGCATCAACACTTCAAAGAGTTTGAACTGTACCCCCTGAAGAATGTGCCCGATTTAGAATAAATGCTTTATAATATTCAAGCTATCAACGAATGAAACTAGCATATCTAAAAAAATTGAAATGAAACTTCTTTAATGGGGATTTTTTTCTAACAAGCTCTACCACTCTGTGTTTCTGTAAGATTTAAAACAGTGTTTCATCACTTGTCACACTGATTACGAAAAATCTGGAAACATTATCAGCTGTTGAAGTACTATTTCCCCTTGAATTTTTGTTCATTAATTTAAAAATGCGAAACTAACTTTGCCGAGATCCATTTTGTCCAAATATTTAATCAGGATGGGTCGAATTCTTTCTTTAATCCCTCTAATTTTTCATGTCATTACTTTCATGAGGTCGTGCAACACAGAATTATCGCGTAGGCGCAAGCCACAGATTGGGAACCTTTTGTCATCTTAGATGAGAGTTTGTGAATCAACGTGCCATTTTTTCTAAAGAAATGTCAAGTGAGGTATAGACGTACTTTTAAATAATATTGGCCTGTGATTATTGGGAAGATAATGAAACTAAATACTAACCATTCAACACTCTTTATTTACTAAGAAAAAATAAATTTTGCACTGTATGGTAGTAAATGTTTGTTATAAGTGTCATTTAAATTAAAGTAACATTAGTATGATATCTGTTGTTGCAAATTAAATGGCAAATAACTTGTATCGGGATTCTAAGATGTTGCTTTTATCAAAATGCAAGCTGAATAGGAGTCATCACCCAAAAGGCTTCTAAGGAGGTCTTTAATGTTATTCATCTTTGAAGCTAAGGACTCGCAGGTATAGGTAGATGAAAATACGGTTGTAACAGGATGAGCCAGTTTCTTCAAACAGTTAAAAATTCGAATCGAATTCCATGCTTCCAAAATTTCGTTATAGACATTTTTACTTACGTTACTTGTTAATCCTTCTGTTTCAGTCAATTCAATTTTTTCTTTGTTTCCATAAATTTTTGAATCGGCATTGAGCTAGACTGGAAATCAATCCGTTGCATTTCTAATTTTACTTTTTCCAACCAATCGAATTGGGACACATTCAGTTGGTCAAATGAAATCACACGCAAACCGTTTGCATCGGCGGCGTGCGCAAAATATTGTTTCGCGTGCCACTGGTTCGCCATCCCTGTCTTAGTGTGTTTCATCAGGGCTGGCCATCTGGAGGGTGTGGCGAGTGCTCTGCACCTAGGCTCGCGCGACTTTTAATTCTTAATCACGGGGCCCCCACCATGATTAAGAATTAAAACAGTGTTCTGAACAATAATTATGTGACACATATGAAAGGTCTACAAGCTTGTTTCCATGTGGCTGGCTGAGCATTGACTGACACCTTTATTAGCCAAAGACCACAGAGATATCTATAAGAAGGTGGGACAAGTTCATCCATGAATAAGGAAATCCCCGTCAGATATGTTAAGACAGAGCAGCGTCCAGAAGTTGAGGCTGAGTTTGGGTTCAAATGGAGTTACAAATCCTTAGTTATCTACTTTTATCTATATCTAATGTTATGTTTTTTCAGTCCTTTACATTGCCAGTTACTAAATATAATAAATGCTGAGCCCTCTTTCAGCAAATTAAAATTAAATGCAGGATTATCTTCGGTCAAGAATATGGGTACAATGCTAAAACGCTCTTGCCTTATATCCATATGCCTGACAGTATTAAATATTGATCCTGTCGATACTGCTACGTTCAGTGGTGGCGGGGTGATGCAAGAAGATTAAGTATTGAAAAAGAAAGTATTAAAAAAGAAATTGGAAAAATTGCCTCTCAGTACATAAGTTTCTAAGCATTGAAAAAGAAATTGGAAAAATTGCCTCTCAGTACATAAGTTTCTAAGCATTGAAAAAGAAATTGGAAAAATTGCCTCTAAGTACATAAGTTTCTAAGCATTAAAAAAGAAATTGGAAAAATTGTAATTTTCCAGGAGTAACTAATAGCAATAAGAAAACGACGCATTATTAAATAAATATGCAAAGGTTCATTTTTTATTTCTACTTTACTACAAATTTAGGGCCCCAAACATTTTCTTGCACCCGGACCCCTTCATAGAGAAGGCAGATTCTGTGTTTCAGTTATTTTGTTCATAAGCAAACTGTCAGGCAGAATAAATTTCCAAATTTTTTTTTCTTTCTAAACTGCAAAATGACTGCGAAAGATTTACAGCACCGAGAAGCATCCAGTTACGATGGATCTCTCTTGGCGATTTCAGTACTTTCCTACAGTATAATGCAACGAGTAAGTAAAATATACATTGTACCCTGAAGGCAGCGAATCATGTCGAACACATCCTTCTTTGCTGAGCTTTTTTACCGATCACAAGGCAAAAATCGGAAAAACGGGGAGCCCTGTAGAAAAATAAACGCAGAGGATCGAAATGACGTTCGTTTCCTGCTCTGGGGCCGAGGGGGGAGCGCTTTTATCGCGTATACATCTCGCTCTGTATACTCTAGGATGACGTTTGTTTACGGTGGCCCGGTTCAAGAGAGGAACAACCAACTCTCGAATTGCGATTCTTCTTGCAACACACGGTTTCGATGACAGACGTCGTAATTACCGTTTTGGCGAGGAATCTTTCTGTTTATGAGGTTTCTAAACCAGCTCACCCTGATAAAAAGTTCCATTACTGCCGGATGCGCAGCCCGATTGAAACTGCTCTTTCGCGGACAATTTTCTTTTTCAAGAATCGAAAGATATAGAGTTGAGAAAATACTAGATCATGTAAGGCATCCGTTTACGTTAAAATCATTGGTTATCGACCACAGTGGAGATTTTTTTTTAAATTCTTATTATTTCTTGTAGTTCAGACTTTTCTCTTCACGAAACAGTTCATCTTTTTTAGGAAAAGGAAGGCATGACCTAACATCCAAAGTCACATATTTTTCTGCTAAAATGTGTCTTTAGGTTTCATTTTCTCAAAGCCTTAAATTTCATGCAAATTCTCCACCGTTAACATGATATCCCCAAAACTAATGGAGGTATTTATATCAAAATTTCAACGTGTGTTTCGAATAATATGGACGATGAAATGAACCAATGGTTTGATTGTTGGTGAAATGCTTTTTCATTTAGAGGTGTTTTTAGAAGAATTTAGTTGTTAATTAATGGAAAAATGCATATATGCGTATATTTTTACCCATCACTTCTTAGCATCTCAAAATATTTCTTAGATTTTGGTTCATTTCATTCATCATTGTAATCTATAACTTGCTTAGAAAGAAAAATGGGATTGCTAAGTTACAATTTTGTGTAGAGTATAAACAGTTTCGGTTAAATTTCATTAACGTTTACTACACATTTTCCCATTACTCAAAATATATTACATATTCAAATAGTTTTGTTGTATTTATAGTGTTTATTATTGACAATATATCTAAAAACCATAAATAGTTTCTAAAAAACTCCAATTTTCCAATTTTTTTCCTTGGAACGTAGTCGGATACCTTAATCTTCTCGTGCCAAAATTTGAAACCTCTTCCTTCACTCCAGTTGGAACCGAAATTTGATACAGATTCACAAAGGTGAAAGGAAACATTAAGGTATCCGACTACGTTAAAAACATCGGTTATCGAACACATTGGCGAATTTTTTAATTGTTATTTCTTGTAGTTCAGACTTTTCTGTTTTCAAAATAGTCTGTTTTTTCTAGGAAAAGGAAGTTCTGCCATCTTATCCAAAGGAATTTTAAGCAAAAAGTATTTTTCAGATAAAATTATATTCAATTTTCTCAAAACTTTCATTTTTATAAAAATTCTTCACTGTCAACATGTTACTTCAAAAACTAATAGAGGTATTTACATAAAAATTTCAATGTGTGTTTGAAGTAATATGGACGATGAAATGAACCAATGGTTTGATTGTTAGTGAAATACTTTTTCATTTGTAGCTGTTTTTATAAAAATTAAGTTGCGAATTTATGGAAAAAATGCATATATGCGTATATTTTTCCCCATGACTTCTTTGCATCTCAAAATCCTTCTTAGCTTTTGGTTCATTTCATTCATCATTGTCTTCTATAACCTGAGTACGAAGAAAAATAGGATTGCTGCATTACCATTTTGTGTAGAGTGTAAACCGTTTTGGTTCAATTTTGTAAAAATTTACAACACATTTTCCTATTTCTCAAAATATATGATACTTCCAAATATTTTTTTGGTATTTATAATATTTTGTTTTATAATTAATAATACATCTAATTTTTCCATCCATAATAAAATCTATTTTTTTCAAAATTTTTCCTTTGAATGTAGTCGGATGCCTTGATTTAAAAAAATTTCCTGCTTATTAGATATTTAAGTATTTGAGTTCATGAAGATGCTATTAGAAAACTAAACGTTTTCTTAAGCTTTAAATTATATATAAATATTTCTGTAACTTTCAGAGCATCTTCAAATCAAAACAAGACTCCACGCGTTTCAGAATTCCATCGGTTTCTTTTGTTCTCTTCACTTCACATCATCATTTACAAACTATTGCCAGATTCCGAAAGGTTTGCAATTGATCAGTTATTATACAAAATAATATTAATAAAATATGTGTATCAAAGAGAAAATTCGTTTGCTTTTACTTTTAATAATACTTTAACAAAAATAAAATTTGTAGCGGTTATAAAATATCTGAAAAGGAATCGTCTCTAAGTATCTGTTAACAGATTATGACATTTACAGAAAAGTTTTTGTATTTCAATGTCCTCATGAGTACGAATGGTGTGATAAATTCCCCATTTATAGATTTTTTTCAAATTTCGTAGAAAGCTGGAATCGTGGTGTTGTGATAGCACACAAAATATTAGCTATCGAGCTCATAGCGTTGTTGATTAACTGATTAAGATATAATCTGGAAATGCTTTTTTCAATTTCTTAAAGAAATGCAAAATGTAGTGATTCATTCAAATCTCGTTCATAATGGAATCGATTTTGATAACAATACTTTGTTTATTTCTGGAAATATTTGATGAACGAATTAAATTGGCTTAAATTTTATTACAAAAAAAACATTGTTACAAATTGTATTCAAAATAAACTTCCAAAAATTAGAAAAAAATTATTCAAAAATATTAGTATCACTGAAAAGTTAATATTTTTGAATTTTAAAACAGTGAAAAAATAATTTGTGTAGCTATATCATATTATATTATATAGATTTATATACTTAAATCGTTTTTAAAACACACTTTTATGCACATATTGAAAAGTGGAGCTTTTATTGTAGTTAAAATTTATTGAGTATGTAATTAATTGCAACGTTGCATCTTTGTACACACACACACACACACACACACACACACACACACACACACACACA
>JAPMOQ010038358.1:1145264-1305705 GCA_026543055.1 Argiope trifasciata
CATTTCCTTCAGTATAAATAAAATTTACTGAAGTTTAATTTCATTTCATTCAGTATAAATAAAATGGATTGAAGTTTAATTTCATTTCCTTCAGTATAAATAACATTTATTGATATTTAATTTTATTTCATTCAGTATAAATAAAATTTATTGAAGTTTAATTTCATTTCATTCAGTATAAATAAAATGTATTGAAATTTAGTTTCATTTCATTCAATATAATAAATTCAATAAAATTTATTGAAATTTGATTTTATATCATTCAATATAATAAATTCAATAAAATTTATTGGAGTTTATTTAGCACGTTTTACAACCATATTCAATTACAAAATAATATCCGATGACATGACATAGTTTCTGTGTAAAATTCCCGGTCAACAATGTGTTAAAAGATTGTTCGTTTCTGAGAGTTGTAGTTTCAATATGAGCGATTGTATAAACAGCTGATCGAGCTCACATGAGATACAGAGTGCACATTTGTGAATAAACTTATATTCCAAATTTCATACACTAGAGTCCTACATTCTCATTTCCAGTGCACTCGGATGAACAGACTTGCCCGTGAAGGATTTACTCCAAAAGTTGATAAAAACCTTAACCCGTAACTGGAGTCAAAATGACACCTCGTTGCTCATTATCTCTGATTATAACGTGTTATTTTGTCCATGGATACAATCATCTCCTGAGTACCTGCAAGTTGTTCTTTCAGTAGTATACTGGCAAAAGTCTAAACATGAACACATGCGAATTATTCTTTTTGAAAATTTTTGTTCTTATTTATGAATACATTCACTAAATGTCTCTGGAACTACTTTTATTTTGAATAATGAAAAAAGAATAAAGAAACATTCTTAAAATAATATTTTTAAATAATTGTATTCTTCAATTTTATATGTTACATTCTAATAGTTATTAACATTAGTGTAATTCCGTATTATCTAAACGACGTAAATACTCATTAAAAGATTGTTTTAGGTTTTTCTTTAACATCTTTCAAACATTTCATATTTATTTTACTAATATTTTAAATATTTTTGATTACTACATAATTTTCAGAATGTATTGGGTTTCCAAAATAAATTTCATTGCTGTTTACAAAAGACAAAGCAAGGAAATAATAACGGATTTACTTTAATTCCATGTCTCCAGTGACGGGTTAATTTGGCGGGGAAAAAACTCTACATCAAATTTAATCAACTTAGCTCATTTGTACTTATGTTGTGGTATTCATAAAACATAATTCCAAAAATGGTATCTAAAACATGTATATTGATCGAAATGTAGAGATCAAATTTTATTAAGATTTCCAAACTCGTGCACAAGAAACTATAAGAAATTTAAACATAAAACTTGAAATCGCCATTTCATTCCAACAATAACCATTCATATTTTTTACTGTTCGATGTCTTCCCTATGTGACGTTCATCGACAAAAACCTCAATATAACCCAGGCAAGTAGGGTTGTTGTTTTTTCTGCTATTTGCAAAATGTCTTCGTTGTTCGTGTTGCGGCGAGTGTGTTTTTATTGGATTGAATTTCAATGATTTTCGCTTTCGATCTGATCCAAAAGAAGTGGAACTGACAGTTCTGCAGCACAAAGCAGGAAATCGCACCAGCTTGTTATTTTATTGGCATTCCACTCCCCCCCCCCCCCCCACTTAACGATTATCAACTATAAAAGGATGTCTTGATTGGAAAAGTAAGAAAGAAATGTTATTAGCGTTCCTTGAGTTCACACTTTTGAACAAATGACTCGTTCAAATGAACAAATCAGAGCTCATCAAAAAATTTGAATTTCTATCGTGATGAGATGCAAAATAATGCTTTTCAATAACTTGTTAGATTAAACAAATTGCCGGGGAATTAAAGTAAAAAAACTTAAGAAAGTGCATTTTTTGTATTCTTTCTAACATGACAAATGTCAGTAATCTTATTTTATTACATTCTCGTTTGCGAGTTGCGGTTAAAGTATTGTTATCAACAAAAAATTTGAAATCGAGATTTTGATAAATCTCTACGTTTTAGACATTTTTGAATTCGAGAGACGCAATTTTAGGAAATGCCTACCTATCTGTCTATGCCAAAAACAACTCAAAATTGTTTTGAATAAATATGCCGAGTTTGATATAAGAGAATTTAAGACTCAAATTCGATATTCGGATACAATTAACAGCATGCTAGGAATTATATACCAAAATACACACCAGGGATCACACGACAGATTCAATAACAATGCTAAATTCTTACCAAAGGTAAATAGTTTGTAATTAACTAAAATAGGTTTAACTGTATATTTTTTAGAGTAATAACATTTTATATTTGATTCATTTAATAATAATTTAATTAATTCAATTTAAACACACATCTGGTCCCAATCTACATAAATAAGAAGGTATGTTTGTCTGAATGTTTCTTATGCGTTACCGTACCGCTCATTCGATTCCGATAAAATTTCGACTCCTCACTACTTGCACTTACCAGATGGTTATAGGCATAATGCAATTATCTAATATATAAAAAATGTTTTCGGATCTATTTACCTCATTTATTAACCACCAAAAAACTCGCCAAGGAGACAACAGATTTAGTAAAGATGCTAAATTCAAAGAAGACGTTAATATTTCTTAGCTATAGTACGTAAATGCATTATGGGTCTTTCTCTGAGGTAATTGTTTTATTAGAGCGTGTGCGAGACAGTTTTAGGGGAACAAATTTTATAGGTGTGGATTTTAACTAAACATTTAATAAAATTTTAGCGTTTTTTGTTATAACTTCCGAAAGTGTTATAATATAAATAATTTTGCACCATCTTAGTTTCCAAAAAATTATCTTTTCAACTGTATTAACTATTTCACGGTATAAATATATTTTCTATGTTCAATCAGTTTGAAAATATTTTAATCACATTTTCTGACATTAAACTTAAGAATTCGGAACGAATATGAAACGAATCACGAGATACAGTAAATAGTTTCTTTCATTACCATTGTATAAGAACACCAAGCTTTACATTTCTAAAAGAACACACAAATCTAATACATAATAATGAATAGTTGTTTGCAGAATAGAATAATAAAAATAGAACAAATACTATCTATGCTTCTCCTTTATATATCAATCAATTTCAATGAATGCATTCATTGCCGACAAGTAAATAAATATTCTTTCTATCATTCTTAATTAAACAAGATAACTGTATCAAATACCAAACGATGTTTCCAAGATTATTTCTTCTGCGGCAGCAACGCGACGGGTACCAGCTAGTATTATATAAATCATTTAAGGCTGTATATATGACAAATTTATTTAAGTGACAACTAAACTAAAAACACTTTTTTAATTGACCTCTCTGCGCACTACTCCCTACCCCCACTGGTTGGTGAAAAATTTTAATTCATAATTTTGGTGATATGGAACACATACCAAAATTAAATAAAGTAAATAACTGAAATAATAATCAAATTTGGCATTCAAATTATTGCAAACGTACCAACAGATATTCGAACTTTTGATGGATTTGGTACAGATTAGATACAGATCTATGACTCTAATGTTATACGTGTACCGTATCTACCAATAAGTATTTAGACACTCGTGCAAATGAGAATATATACAGTCCTGATCTCTGTCAAACCTTCTCTAATTAAATATTGTGGAAACATTCATTTAAATATCGTGTAAACATCATTTAAATATCGTGGACACATCATTTAAATATCGTGGACACATCATTTAAATATCGTGGACACATCATATCGTGGAAACATCATTAGCACAAGTCGCATACATGATGCCAGGAAATTCAGAGCTGTTTGACTTCGAGAAAGGCGTAATTATCGGATATCATTGAAATGGTCGATCCTTAAGGAACATATCTAGATAGTTAAACATACCGAAATCGATAGTTGCGTTTGTGATTAAGGAGTAGAAGGTGAGTGGTGATTGTTGGAATGTACCTCAACACGGCAGATTCACGAAATTAAGATATAGAATCGACGAGAGCTTTCAAATGAATTCGAATAAACCGATGGCCAACATATTTCAGGAGTTCAAACAAACATACAGTTGTTATTACAAATACTTTCTTCACATTTGCTTGGTTTTCTTGGTATAATCATTCAATCACAAAATCCAGGTGCTTAACTCAGTTGAGGTGATACAAGGCTTGTTGAAATTGAGCCATAGATGAATAGAAACGGGTTTTCTGAAGTATTGAATCAAGGTTCAATCTCTACCTGTCGGATGGCAGAATCTTAGTTCGGCATATGCCTGGAGAACGCTTTTCCCTAGAAAGCACTGTGCCCGAAGTAAAGTTTGGCGTTGATGAAATTATGGTCTGAAAATATTTATCGTGTTATGGACTGGGATCCCTGATCCCAATTCATGGTAAGCTTAACGCCGACTCTCACTCAACTGTTTTCGACAAAAACGTGCTTCTTACGTTGTGGTAATTTGACGAGGAAAATTGTCGTTTCCAGAATGACAGGGTCAACTATCAGGTTGCAAGGTCCACTATGGAATGATATGACCCTAGACTGGGTGAACCAACTGGATTGATATCCCCAGAGTCCAGATTTGAGTCCTTCAGAAAACCACTGGAAAGTGCTGGATAACTGAATCAAGGGGCGCAACAACCGTCCAAAAATTGAGGAAATTACTTGTAAGTCTTCGTCAAGTCGAGTGGAAGAAAATGCCACTGTCCATCATCCAAGCATTAGTGGAAAGCATGCCCCCCCCCGAAGCGTTAAACTATAATTGCCCGAGATGGTGGCTCTGCCAACTACTGAATCTTATACTATAATACGAGGAATGGTTGCCAAGTCGAAAATCGCCCCAGAATTAATAAACTCCGGTAAACTTGGGGGTCTGGGGGTTTTGGCCACGAGGAATCGATTGGTGCCGGTTTTGAAGCACTACGGTCCAGCAGTTCGGAGTTACAGATAGGATATTTTCAAACTTTATTAGTTCGCCATAATGGCTACTTAAATTTTCAAGCGGTAACGTGCTGCCATCTATAGCCAATATGGCGAACTAATAAAGTTTCCAGAAGATGATCCGGAACTCAAGGAACTGATCTCGAAATGGATGATCCATAACCCATGTGGTGATATGAACCCAAGCGCTCCGTGCATAGTCAGCAAACATGGAAGAGACCAGTGCAGATGGGGATTTCCAAGGGAACATCAAGACATGACATCGCTGGTGGACGATGAAAAGCCGAGGTTTAACCGGTTATCTTTTCACCAATGGTTTCACAAATTTTCTTATGGCATGTATTGTTTTGATAAATCACAATTGAAAATTTAAATCTTCGAGTTAGCTTCGATGCCTGTTTTCTCCGAGCGGAGCTCGATCACCCGCTGGTATGTATAAATTCTGTTTATCTCTTTTACCAGAGATGTCCAATTATTTATGGGTATATAGTGAGTATGTTGCATTTCATCCCTTCAACTTTCAGAGTTTTAGAGTTAACTGGGAAATGGGCAACAAGCAAGCATACTCCCATTGAAATATTTAGTCCAAAATTCAACAAAAATGCTGTTGTTGTTGTCGTTTTCTATGGATAATAAAAAATTCCAATGTGTCAAAAAGTCTTTAAGACGAACTCAGCGGGCCTCGGAGCCTAAAGGCTGTACGAATCATGTTCCCTCGAAAGAGGGCCGAAGAGTCCAAAGAGGGCAGCAGCAATGGCAGGGCAGTTGAAGATGTGTTCTGGGCTTCATTGTGACGAAAAGCAATGCTTGGAAATGGAGGAGGATCTAGAATTGTCTGGTGCTATTTTCATGTCTTTAAAGTGGCCTGTGTGGAGTCTTGAAATGACCGAAGAAAGGTATCTGTGGCAATAGAGATACGGAATGGAGGGCTTTTGATCAACAGAAATCTGAACTGTTAAAAGCACGAAACATCTCGCTGCATCTGCTAATTACTGAGTTTAAAAATTGGAGTAGCGATCTAATTGCAACCAGGAGTGGTCTTTCTAAAATTTTCACTCATACTTTCTAATAATGGTGAATATGTATTTTGGACGCTTTTTTTCCAACCGATTGAAACAAAAATTTGACAGAGAAATACAGTCAAAAAAATCACATACCAAATTTGATATATTTAAGTCATTGCGTTTCTAAAAAGTCATTTAAGTTTCTAAAAGTAAAGAAAGATAGATGATTAACTCCTCCTTGAATTTATCTCAAAATTTGATAGGCACACAGCTCTATAGATGTTAAATGTATATCGAATATCATATATTTAACTTTTTTTCTTTTAAAGTCATCGTGTTAACACCGGACAGAAAAATGTTCTCTCAGTGAATATTGCACGAATTCTGAAAGAAATTAACAAATTTGTAAAGACCATATACCAAATTTCATTTAAGTAACTTAAAATCTTTTAGTTATCTTTGTCACCAGCAGGTAGACAGACAGACCTTTTTCAAAAATCTGTTTCTTGAAATCAAGGAAATCTGAAACATGGAGATTCGTCAAAATCTCGATTGCATGCTCGTGCTCATTCAAGCACATGTTCTAATTTTTTGACCATTGTAATACTTTCTCTGTTCTTTGAATACGAAAAAGTAAAAATGATTTTTACTTTCTCGTATGTGAGTTGAGGAGAGGGGGCTAAACTTGGTTTGGTTTAGATATATTAATGTCCTGTTTTAAAGCAACACTAGGGCTATTTACGGACGGACCTTGTCATTCTGAACCACGGTCATATGATGAGAACGACACCTGAGCTGGTATTCCTTCCCCACACCACACCAACGCGAGGACGTTTGGCCCTGACTTATTTAATGTGCACCAGGCCTCCTTACACGGTGATTCTTTGGTAGAATCGAGTCTTGAACCTGAAACCTTCCAGTTCCGAAGCACAGACTCTACCATCAGGTCACCTCTGCCCTTAAGTTCGGTACTGAATTTCTTCTAATTCAAATAAGAAACACATCATGACCAAATTGAACTCAAATAGAATGTCATTCATAGAAATTTATGGAAATATTATTATATTATTTTTATAGAAATAAAGAAATTAGTTAATTCAATATGAACTTAAGAAATGTATTAATTCAATACAAAAAGAACAATAGATTGTAAACTTTTAACTAAAGTAAAAAGAATAAGTGAGTTAATGGATGAAAAGAAATGTTTAATATGCCGCGATATTATTAAAAGAAACCGTAGGAAGTTAAATGAAAGTGTAAATTAAGATTTAACTAATGTCTGAGGTAATATTGCTTTAATATAAATTGAAATTAAAATAAGCTGAAATTTCATTTCGCCCTAAAAGAATTTATTTCACTCATCCACACCTACTCACGCAAGTAAATCGGATCAAATATTATCTGAGAAAAACGACTCCTAGTAATTATTTCATCCTACTGTCTGAACAAATGCAAAGCTTGAACAGATAGGATATTTTAGAGAGTTCAACAACGATAATAACCTAGAGTAAGTTCTTTTTTTTTTTTTTTTTTTTTTTTTGCTTAAGGCGTCCGACCACGTTAAAAACGCAGATTATCGATTGCACTGGCGATTTTTTTTTCGTTGTTATTTTTTGTAGTTCCGACTTTCCAAAACAGTTTACTTTTTTCTAAGAAAAGGAAGGCCTGACCTATCATCCAGGGGAATTTTAAGAAAATCCTATTTTTCAGTTAAAAGAATCACTTAACTTCAATTTTTTCAAAACTTTAATTTTCATTAAAATTCTCCTCCGTTCACATGATATTTCAAAAACTAATTGAGGTATTCCCAGAAAACTTTCAACACATGTTTTAAATCATATGGGCAAAGAAATGAACCAAAAATTTTATTGTTGGTGAAATACGTTTTCATTTATAGATGTTTTCAGAAAAATTAAGTTAAAAATTCACAAAAAAAAAAAAAAAAAAAAAAAAAAAATGCATATTTACGTATGTTTTTACCCGTAACTTCTTTCCATCTCAAACTTTTTCATACATTTTAGTTCATTTCATTCATCACTGTATTCTATAACTAGTGTACAAAGAAAAATAGGATCGATGCATTACCATTTTGTGGAGAGTGTAAACCTTTTTGGTTAAATTTCATTAAAATTTACTGCAAAGTTTTCTATTTCTCAAAATGTGTAAGATTTTCAAATATTTTTTTTGTATTCATAGTGTTTATAATTAATAATGCATCCAAAAATCATAAATAGTTTTTGAAAAACCAAATTTTTCAAAATTTTTAAATCGAACGTAGTTGAATACCTTAAATTCAAAATTATAAGAAAAATGCAAACAGCATACATTTTATGATGTCATGGATTATCGATTCCTTCGAACTATTTTTCTGCTACTTTATAAAACTGGCCTTCAGACATCACGCAAATTATGAAGTCCTTTCAAGAATCACTAATAATAATAACTAACTATATCATTGCAACAATGATCGAAAGCAATTTTTGAAAAATTCAAAATGGCTGCATGTAAAAATTTGTAGACTTTATTATTTTTAGGTGCACATTTAATATAATTGATGTAATTACATTACATTTGGCAGACGATTTTATTTCAATAATCAAACAAAAAAAATTAATAATTTCTTTTAAAGAGCTGAGTAAACAAAATTTTAGGTGTTTGATGGTTTAACAAATTTTGAAATTGCTTATGAAATAGTTTGAAAAAATTAATATTCGTGTATAAAACCAGAAATTTCAAGAAGGAAATAAAAAACTCCACTTACCATAGTTGTCGTTTGCATATGATTTAGAAATGAAACGGGAAAAAAAATAAGCCAAAATGAGACCGATTTCCAAACGCATAGAAAATTTCATTTTTTCTTCTCAGGATCTAAGAGAAACAACGCACATGTCTGTCTTTCTCTACATCGAATTCTGTAAACATCAGTGGATGAGTAAGAGCGCCTGGCGCGATCAGCCAAGACGCCAACTCGCCAAGTTCATTTTTTGATGATTTGCAGATAATCCCATTTCCCAGCACACACAGATAGAGCGATGATTATCATTTGCTATAAACTATTTTCATGTGATTAAAACTGAAAGAAGACCTTGTTAAGTTCATTGAGCAAAGAACAGATAAGCATTTTGTGATCGAATTTTTTTCTTAAGAAATGTTGAAATACTCTTCTTCGACTTTCAAGTGTAACGAAAAAAAATTTCACTACCATTTTTAAGAGACAACTAACCGATACCAGAACAATATTGCTTAAAAAAGTTGTGGCTACACATTTATCAACATTATCCCTAACTGAAAAGCTAACACTAGTCAAACTATTGGAATGTTTATATGATTAAAAAAATAATAAATGTGCGTCAATAAGATAAGTATAACCTTAATTTCCTATATTTAGTTACACTCAGTTTCATAAAAAGATAAAATTTCTCCGTTGAAGTTCTACTTACTTGCTGATGGTTTAGAATCGAGGAATTTTGAATAATTAGATGTTCTCGATATCAATACGCTAATTTAACATTTCAGGATTATTTTTTCTATTAAGTAATCAATTTATTCAATTTTGTTTTCAAACGTGTTAATTATAATAATAACCTGTTAATTAACGTGTTAGTGATTGCGAAAAAATTAATTGGAAAATTAAAAAATGATTAAGATAAAAGTATATACTTTTTCAATAAAATAATTCTTTCCCTGTTTCTTTGCGTAATATTTATTTAGTGACAAAGCAGAAAAAAAAAATTCTTAAATGTAAATGAGTTATGTATCTACCATAGAACACGCAAAGAATGCTGAGTGAACGAATAGATTTATAGATATTAATCAAAATAGATTTCAGCCACTTCAAATACAAGCATGTGTGTAGCACGTGACTGCAGGTATCCCAAATTTCCCGCTCCGAGTGAAAGTAAATAGTCAGTGTTCCATAAGAATCGAATTCGGTTCATAGTACTCTCTGGGCGTCAAATTTACCTGCGAAATATCATACTCCGATAGTTCCACGCCAGATTTATTCCTCTGATCTCGAACACCGAAGAATTAGTTTAACGGGCGACGATTCTCAAATACCGTAGATGCAATTGATGACAGCATTGCATGATATGACGTAAGGAAATTCATAATTCGTATTTACATCTTTGAACAATGGTAAAAATGCATATTTCCGTGGAATATTTGCTTCAAAAGAAACATCAATAAGCTTCTATTTTTAAACATTCTTCCGATGAAAAATAATTGCACATTTTTTTTAATGTAATAGCATACTAAATAAAATTTTATAATGTATATAGCCGAAGATCAACAAGTTTGAACTCAGCCTCGAATTCTGGCAGCCACTAGAACATAGAAATCCCGCCACTCTGTCTTAGTATCTCTGAAGGGAATTTCTATTAATAAATCAATTTCCTTTCACCCCCACCCCCCTTGTATAGGTATCACAGCAATCATAGCTTAATAATGGCATCAGATGTCACCCAGTCAGCCATGTGGAAACAAATTTGTATATTTTCAGTACATGTAAACGCTATTATTGTTCAAAACGCTATTTTAATTCTTAATCATGGTGGGGGCCCCCCTTCAATCTTGGGACCAGGGTGCATAGCATCTGCAATACCCCCTAAATGGCCGGCTCTGATTAGACACCAAGTTAAGAATTAGGATTGGCGTCTGAAAAGTGCGAAGCAATAATGGCAGAGTCTGCTCTTCCTGGAGATCTTATCAAAATGAGGGAACGAACACATAGCAGAGTTGAAAATAAAAGCCAGCCGAATATTTTGGGAATCTTGCTAGAGTTTCTCGGATCGGAAGTTGAGTTCAAAACTGGATCAATTAGTTTGATCCAGTTTTGGGAAGTATCAAGAATTCCAAAGGATTCAACAGAAAAAATAAAATCCTGCGTCGGCTTGCATTGTATCTTGTGAAAAGAAAAAAACTGATAAAAATGGCAAACAATGTATATTTGTAATAAGTCAGAATAATTTAAAGCTCTTGATATGTCAATCGAAAATAATCAAACAAAAAAATCAACTACCTGAATTAGATGACAAGATTCTTTATCTTGTATCTAGGAATTCATCTACATTATTGTTAACAGTATACATATTGCTACATATTGCTGCTTTTTTATACCATACCTTTATACCATAAGGTACTTGATAGCGAAGATTGTTGCTTTGGTGAAATGATTTGAAGACACAGGTTGTCTTTTATGTGGTTTATTGGTTAACATCAACAAAAGACACATGATCACGCCATAGAGTAGAAGACCAGCATATTGCTTGCACTTACGCGAAGATTATAGACCTTATACAATTATTTAATACACAAAAAATATTTTCGGATCTATTTACCGTGTTTATTTGTCATGGATTAACCACCAAATAATTCGTCGAGGAGACACAACAGATTCAGTGAAGATGCTAAATTCAAGATAGACGTTAATATTTCGAAGCTGTTGCACACAAATGCAATGCAAGTCTTTCTCTGAGGTAATAGTGCGAGAAAGTGTTAGGGGAGCCAATCCTATAGTTTTGAAATTTTAACTAAACATTTAATAAAATTTTAGCGTTTTTTGCAGTAACTTCCGAAAATATTATAATACAAATAATTTTGCACCGTCCAAGTTTTCAAAAAATTATATTTTCAATTGTATTAATGATTTTATATTATATATTTTCTGTGTTTAATCCATTTTAAAAGGAAATACTATTTTAATCTCTTTTTCTGATATTAAACTTGAAAATCCTAAACGAATATGAAACGAATCACGAAATACAAAAAATAGTTTCTTTCATTACCATTCTGAAAGAACACCAAGCTTTACAATTCTAAAAGAACACACAAATCTAATACATAATAATGAATATTTGTTTGTAGAATAAAATAATAAAAATCGAATAAACACTACCTAGGCTTCTCCTTTACATACCACTCAATTTCAACGAATGTATTCCTTTACGATACGAAAATAAATATCATTCTTTCTATCATTCCTAATGAAACAAGATAACTATATGAAATTCCAACGATATTTCCAAGATTATTTCTTCTGCGGCAGCAACGCGCCGGGTACCAGCTAGTGAGCTATATAGTTGATTCATCATGAAATAAATGTGTATTAGCTGTTTTTCGGAATTGTAGAAACTTCTCAAATATAGTACTGATAATCCTACGCAACCGAAATATCGGTGCTTCAGATATAAATTTAGAAGGAAACACCTCAGCGCTTGCGCAGGAGCAAGAATGATATCCATTTCTTGTTGCCATTACATGATTTTTTGTTAGTCAGTGATATTTCATTCTACTTATGATATAAGACTGTAGTGGAAGCTTTATAAGCCAACATCCTCAAGACTGAGTGATCACTTTTAGTCTTGTGGTCATATCATCTGAATTCGATTCTAGCTATCACCAATAACCACATTGGTGACCTAGGACTGTAGTGGAAGCTTTATAAGCCAGATAACATCCTCAAAACTGAGTGATCACTTTTAGTCTTGAGGTCATGTTGTCTGGCTGTAATCCATAAGATCCCTAGTTCGATCCTAGCTGTCGCCAAGCGTAACAGACCATCGAATTGTCGTGCCTAGTTAAAAAAAAGCGGAAAAAAAGTTTTAAAGTAAATATCTCTGACTTTTTTCTATCACCCGGAATTCTCTGCCGGCCATATGGCACGTTCCCATTCCCTACCCTATTTCATGTATGGAGGAAAATTAATCAACATCCCACATCCATCGCCCATTCTGTGACGTTATCATAAGCGAACTTCGAAATAGTTTTGGTTCGTATTGTTAGTACTGATTGCTTATCGCAATATCTGAACAAATTTGTGATTATGCTTTGTTACGTGATATCTATCTTTTTTTTACCAATTATTTTCCAACTAAAATGGAATCATAATGTTGCATCTAATTTCTGAAAAATTATAATGTATGCAAACATTTTAATACCTTTTCTGTATGATTGACTGTCCTTGGTCATTTATACTTACTGGAAGAGGAAGGATATAACATTTATATTCTTTCTTGTAACTTTCCAGATACTAAATGAAATACTTTGATTAAAAAAAAATCCCAAAGAAAAAAAAAAAATAGAGGCAGAATAGATTACCGCCTTACTATCTCGTACTTTGATAACGTCCACTTTAAATTTCAAAAAATTATATTGAAGTAAACATTGCCCAGAAATGAATTGGATATCGAAAATTCTGAATTTTAGAATGAAATTAAAATATAATTCTCTCCCGATTGCATCTGAAAAACAACAAATTTTCATAATACAAATATTATTTATTAATTAAATAATAATTGTATTTTGAAAAATTTGCATTTTTTTTCTTGCGACAAATAATTTTAAATATGTAAATTTTAAAATCGACCAAGGTATTTCGGAGAAAATGCCTAGATACGATTTTGATTTAAATTAAGGTAATATTTTGTAAATGCCACCATAGTAAAATGCTTCCTTACATTAATACGAGGAAACTATTTTAAATATTATTAAAGAGAAAATTATGATGAAAAATATAGATGGTAAGCAAAAATGTATGTGTAACTTAGATGTACAGCAATATTGCAAAGAATGCAATTGAATTCATTCAGTTTATGCGATCTAGTTATAAGAAGCTTCAAATCCAATTGCCCCGAAAATATGAACGAGAGTAAACATGACGTCAGAGAGTGGCGGAGGTGCGAACCACTCGATTTTCTTCCATACATGAAATAGGGTAGAGACTAACCCGACAGGGAGAAATATGATCCCCCCCCCCATTTACCGGCATCACTTATTTAGCAAGATGATGATGTTTAGTATGGCATCCAGGTATATTTTTTCGTAGCATTGTCGTTACTAACCTTAAAAACTTGTAAAATGGCTTTAATATTTTGTTTATATTGACTCATTGAAACAAAATCTTGCCGAGTCTGCATAGCTGAATGGTTATGACGCTGAACTCATAATCAGATCAGATGTTCGAATCCCAATAGATTTAAAATTTGTTTAAGTATTTTTTCCTTGATTTCGTGTTCCAGAAGATTCTAGAACTTTCCATTCCCGTATAAAAGCTGAAGATCTCTCATACACAGTGTGCAGAGTTGAGTGAATAAATTGATTTAACTCTACTCCCTGTGTCTTCTTGAGTCCTATCTACGTGACAGTATTTTGGTCCCCAAGATTTGCTCCAGGAGTGTGTGTATTCTCTTGAACCCTCCCTTCCTTTAAATATGCCACTGCCTACCGCTCATAATTAGTCAGCATTCCATCCTATAAATAAAGTGTTATCACATCTGCCCCAATACATTCTTTGTAATTGAAATTTAAACACATATATTTTAATTATAATCACTATATATTAAGTACTTTTTTAACATTTGAATCGATAGAAATTTATAATTTAAATAATAAATACTACATGCCAAATTTCTTCCAATCATTGTGTTATTATGTCAATACATATTTCTAAAGATTGTTAAAAAAAATCGATAGAAGAATGCAGACAATCTCATGAATGAATTCAATAAAAATAGATTTATTCAAACACACATACATAACAATGTAACAAACAAATTTACAGGTAGAATAATGGTTAAAGAACATTCAACAAAGACTTTAGTGCATTTCAGGACATTTAAAAAAAAAAGTATTATGAAATAAAGTTAAATAAATACTTCATTACTACAAGCTTAATGAAATCATTTTAGAATAGCAAAAACAAGTACCATGTTTATGAAATACATTGTTTATTCCTAATGGTTTGTAAGCTGTAAACCAAATAACAGAAATCCTTTATTAACACTATGCCAGTCAATATGGTAACAATTAATGGCATACAGTAATAATAAAAAATTTAATTAATGCAATATTAATAATAAAGAATGTATCTATATCTTAGCAAAAAATTTGTAAAAGGTATTATTAAACTGCTCTGGAACACGAACCCCAAATAATTTATTGAACAGAAAGAATTTCTACAAAAATGACTAAAATATACAGTTTGTTTCAAACACCTGACTTACCACTTTCGAATGACAGAAGTGATAATATGCTATAAGCAAGAAAAGTGCAATTCCGCAGTTCTTTGTCAGGCACTTCTTTCATTTAACTTCACTTTTCTGGTGCTAGTATTTATTTTCTTTTTAATTCATATTGCTTCATTTTTATTCAAAATATGCAATGTTTCTTTATCTTGCTAGATAAAAAATAAACAAACAGGTTTTTCCGTTTTTTATCTAGTGAAATAAAAACTGACTGGTACAAAAGACAATTTCTCTATGGCCAGAGAATGTCTCTAAAATCGGAGAAGGAGGAGGGGGAGAGAAAAGAAAAGAAAGAAAAAACAAGCTTGGCACTTTGTGTTAAAATTGATCCTCAGATCAACCCTTTTTTGCATGAAGGAAGTTTCTATCCTGAAATTTAGTGAGCAAAAAAATGGACTCAAAACAGTTGTACTGCAAATTGGTGGTTCTCAGCAACTTTTTTCATGACTATTGAATAATAAAGAACATAGCTGTGGGGAGGAGGGAAAAAAAATAAATCGAATGTCACATTTGAAGTTTCTTGTAGTTGGAAGAGACGTGATTTCTTAATTTTTTTTTTTTGTAACTTTGTAACCCTTTTTTGCAAAAAAAAAAAAAAAAAAAAAAAAAAAGACAATGAAAGGAGAAATTCAGAAGAGAGGGATATTGAAGATCTTACACAGAGCTGAAATAGGTAAATTTGCATCACAGATATTTCCATCATACTTTTTTTTATTATATATTTACACTAGGATTTTTTAAGAATTTTTCCTTTAATCTAGAGCATGAATTATATGATCCTGATTTATCAAACAAAAAATTATGCAAAAAAGGATTAATATTTTTTAAACATTTAAACAGTAAAAAACGTAACATTTTATCATTTGTCTCAGTTATAGGATATTAAATCTCAACAATTTAAAACAGTAATGGAGCCAAAAGTTTTATTTCGGTTAAATAAAAATTTGTTTTGGTATTTACAAAGTTTCAAAGCAGTTTGGTATTACAAAGTTTCAACAAGCAGTTTCTGCCAACTGGAAGTTGATTTTGCCATTGTGGCAGTGCTGCTAGATTACTATATACAGAATTAGTTTTCTTAATATGATGGACGAACTTGCAAACCTGAGAGGGATAATAAAAATGGGTGATGTCAGAAAGCTAAAATAAAAAAAGAGTATGAACTGAAAGCCACAAAATTAACCTTGAAATATATATACCGAATAAAAGCGGAACATAGACTTGATAATTTTCACAAAAAAGATCATGTCAGCCATCTGTCATGAGACATCCCTGAAAACATTGACCTTAGTATCATAACTTCTTTTTAAGATGTCACGACTATTTAGCTTTCATAAATTTTAAATATATTTTACTTTTCCATTATGAAATGGACTTAAATATTTATTTGCTCAATACATATATTCTGTTAATATCTTATATATAGCATATATAATATATCATGAAAGATATTCTTCATACATTTTTATCAATATGCATCATATTTATAAAGGACTTTAGTAATTGTTTTTTCACTCTTTCTAATGGGGCAGATTTAAAATTTTGCATACATGAATGCATTCTTAGTTACAATATGGTACTTTCAAAACTTAATTACTATTTAGATAATTCATTTAAGAGATTTTTAATTTTATGACACTCTATAGCATCGATTCTTCACTTTTAGTATATTATAAATGTTTAATAACAATAAAGGTACGATTTTAATTCATTACATTTATTATATTATCCTATTACATCATTCCTTATTTGTATAGAAAATCAAAATTCTACAACAAACTAAAAATCTTAAAAATATACTAAGATACAATAAAATCTTTCCCTAGCTTCTTTAAGTTCACTATCACAAGATTTTTCATACTGAAAATTATGATGCTACATCTGCATTATTATTTCAGTAGTAAGCAGTATCAATATATACACAACACTAAAAAGTTAATGTTAGATTAAAAACAAGAAATTTGTACTTTAAAAGAGAATTTTTTAAATGTATACAGTTTTATACAATGTACAAATTAAATTTTAATTCATCTTTTTAACAAAATGAGCAACCATTTGATTTGAAATACAAAATAACTAATCATAAATAAATTAATGAATGAAAATTTAAACAAATATATTAAAAAATGCATACAAGCAATATTTCTCCAGGCTCTTCAAAGTATCAAAGAAAAAGAAGAATGACTCATTAAAATAATGATAATATATGTACGTTATTCTCGCCAAAATTAAACTTGTTTTATATCCAATTAGACTATTTACATATCAAAACAAATATTTGGAATTCAGTCCAAAATGAGCTATTTGACTGCGGATATAAACAGTAAGATGGATAAAAATGAATACATTATCTTTATACAAAAATTGCAGCGAAAGGCTACAAAACTGTTAAGAGAAATCTGCTTTTTCCTTCCCACCAGTCCATGTTAATACAATAAATAAACCACAAAAGTCAAAAGAATGAAATTTGATATAAGAATTCTATCATCAAAACTGTATATTTATATAAACAAGGATTTCAAATGGATGAACAAAAAGTCTCTAAAATGCATATTCAATTTTCTTTATTACATTATGAAACCTAAAACATGCCATTTTCTGTTAAAAGAAAATGCAGAGATACTAGGAAGAATAATTCTTCTGGCTGACTGGCTTTCTTGCTTTGTACCTTCCACAAAATAAAAACTTTCATCTTTTTTACTGAGATTAAGGTCATATCTACTCAATGCTTTTAATGATTAAAGCTGTAGCTAAGAAGAAAAATTAGAGCTGTTTCAATAATGTAAATATTTTTATGCAAAGAAAATTTTTAATAAATAAAGAAAAAAAATTAAGCCATAAAAGTTTATCACAAATAATACATAGACAATGCTTCATTGGTGTTGTAGATAATTACAGTTGTATTTATAATATATGCATCAGGATACATATTTTTTAAATCTAGAACAGTCAATATAATAAAGCATAATTATTTTACAACTTGTAGTCAAATTGACCCTTTTATATATGTTATAGTTCTGGAAATGGATAAGTGTTAATGGTTTTAAAGAAAAGCAAAACAAGAGAAACAGCATTAAAATTAGTAGTTCTCAAAAAAAAAAAAAAAAAAAAAAAAATGAAACTGAAAGCACCAATAAAAAAAAATTGAATAGTGCTATGCAACACATAGCTGAATTAGGTAAAGGAAGGGTGAAAAAAAAATCCATAAGTGTAATTGAGATCACCTAGTCCAGTTATAGCACATTATATTGAATCAAAAGCATTAGAAAATGTGTGCATTTAAAATCTTTTGTATTTGGAGCAAGCTCAGAAAAAAAATCATCCAAAGAAGCACATCTTTAAAAGGGAAAAATCTGAGCAAATCTTAAAAATCATTCACATCCATCACAACATACAATTCAGTTCCAATATGAAGTAGCTCCTTCGATTTTTTTCATTCACCATTTTGAATGTTAGGAATACAGGTCTCAAGATAAAGTTCCTATGGGTTCAAGGGATATTATTATGTCCTCACATAAAAAAAATCCCACTTGGAGAAATTCTTCTTCATAGTTTCCATCGGCTTTCCTAACAAATTAAAAACATGATTGAAGATAAAAGACATTATTTATTTAAACACATGGTCCAAATCTAAAAAGAGATAAACAAGTATTGTAAACTCAAGCTTAAAGTGCTTTCAAATTAAATAAAGCAAGAAACACGAATATAGGCAAAGATGTAGAGTTTCTGTAGCACTGAGAAAGGAAATATAGAAATTTAAAAACTAGATATGGATAATTTATGCTGCTAACTATGTGTGTCAACAGGAATTTTAAGTCCAAACTAAAAAATGTTATATCGTTATTTTTTTTCAATTATATGTTTAATGGAAAAAAAAAAAAAAAGGATGTAAATTATTTGTTAAAGGAGAAATATTTAAATATTTGATTTTTTAAAAATTGATCAAACAAATAAAAGTTATTTTTTAGAAATTTTTAAGCACAACTGAAAGCATTAAACTAAACAGGTGAGAAGAGAAATTGTATAAAATCCTCAGTTTCATATCAAATTTTAAGTATGGACTGTTTCTTGTGGTTCATTGAAATATTAAAAAAATGAACTGAACCAATGACAAGAGGCTGGTATAGTTCAATGTAGTTCTATATTTATCAAACCAATTCCTAAAGAATAATAAACAAATAATAACAATCAAATTAAAAAGATGGAATTTGGAGCATTCTTCTTTTAATCCATTCAATTATATAACAACAAAAAAAAAATTCTAAGAATTTCTTTTTATGTATTAGATATTATAAAAAAATACACTAATAATTTAACACAAGAAATAAAAAAATACTATTTAAAAAGTATGCATTAGATATTTCTTTCATTTAATGTACAACTAAATGAGCCTGGAGCAATTAAGCAAAAATTTATCTTTCTTTTAAAAGTGATAAAATGTACAAACTTCTGAGTAGAAGAAGTTCATGGATCATTTCTCCAAAAACTTATGTTTATATTAGATATAATCAGAGTAAATAAATATTTCTGGATGAAATTTTAATTTTGAAATATATACATTTTCAGCACATTTGCAGCATTATTAATTAGAACAAAAGAGCAAATTAGCAAAATAAAAATTAATACCTTTATTATAATATCACAAGCACTTGGAATTTGTGTAATAATAATAAAAATATTAGAATAATACAGAATTTTTTGAAAAATATTATTTTAAAAAAACATTCACATAAAATTCCATAACAATAAAAATATGAAAACATTCTATAGTACAAAAAAGTACAATTGTCAAAAGAATGAAAGCATTTTTGAAACTTCACTATTGTAATTGATTATTATTATAAGAAAGTCTATAAAGATATTTTACAAGAATCTTTTAACAAATTAAAACCACAATGAGAAGAATTAATTTAGTTCACTCACTTGTAATTTAGGATTAAAAAATAAATGAAAATGCAGATGAGCTTGATTTGAATTATTTTCCCACTGATCTACCATTCTTTAAGCAATTGTAACCATGGTGCACAAAAAAATAACAAGAATTTGAAAACAACAGAAACACTAATTTCAATACATTATTACAGATTCCAGATTAGATTCTTGAGCAGTTAGTTTCATGCTAATAAAGTCAAACAATTACCCAATCACCACTAGTTCTGTCAGAACCATCTGGGTTTCTCTGCTGCTTGTTTCTGATAATTTCTAGTTGTCTTTTAAGATTTTGACGCAATTGCAAAAGACTTTCCTGAATATAAAATTAAGAATAAATGACTGACAAAAAAAAATGTAATGAATAAAAAGAATTTTTTATACCTATTTATACTGCTCTTATATCCTAGATTTTTAAAAATATAATTATAGAAGAAAAAAAAAAGATATAAAAACTTTATACCATAGAAAGAAAATATTTTATCACTAATATTTCTTAAAATAATGCAGATAGTATATTCTGAATAACATAAATTTGCCTAAAAAGTTAACAAAATATACCAAACAAGTGATGCATAACATTACTAATACATTTAGAGGGATCAAAGAAATAGTAGTGGAAATGGATGAAAACCACTTATATCAATAGGTATGCTCAAAGGAAAAAAAGTCGATATCACACTTTATATCATTAATACCAACACCTTGACTAGAATGGGGGATCGCCGATGACCGTTAAACCAATATAAATTACACTGCAAAAAATTCAGCATGGAAATCTCATTTCCTTGTATTTACATTATAGAATAGCATTTTCTGCTATACCACTCTGACTTTATAATTCTATTTATACACTGGATGACAGAGTTAAAATATAGCATAGCATAATTTTTAAAATTTGTTCTATTGCATAAAATGATTAAAATATCATCTCAGATGAAGCAGATACTTCTTTTTCTGCAAAAAATATTGAGATTTGAAAACATAATATTGCATTTGAAATATAAATAAGCTGTTAGTCAAAATGTAGAAACAATTACAGCTAAGTACTAAACTATGCAATCCAAAATGGATTTCTGTTTACACTAATATTTTCATAAATTTTTGTTTCACTTTTTTAAGTTCATAAAGACTATTAAAATTATTTCAACTTCTGTAATTGATTTTTTTCAAGATGCTTCTGAATTATTTATATTCAACTTTTTCTTTCTGAATTGTCTAAAGTATAGTAAATTGTTGAAAAATTAAATTTCATATAAATTAATTTGAAGATTTCAATACATATTTTAAGGTAATACTTGAAGCAAACCCGCAAAAACAAATGGGAAACAATTAATATGGAAGCCTAATATCATGCTTACACTATATATCAGTTACATATTCCAAATGAAGCAAAAACTAGGCATGATAGTGTTGAGAGAAAAGTCTATTTTGGGGGAATTGAACACTATAAGTTGTATCTTCACATGCGAATCAACAGAAAAAATTTATATCATGAGTTTTCTGTACATTCTAAGTCTAAAGTTCAGGGGGATGTCAATTTATACAATTTTAGGGTAAATATTTAAGATTTTTTTTGCTTCTAATAATGCTTAGATATTACATTTTAGTTATTTAATAATAGAAAAATTACATTTATATAGCACATGAACCATTTTAAATATAAGAAAAATATCAAAAAATTTAATTTATGTGAAAAATCAGGGCTTTACAGCCAGTATTTTATTTAATGAGAAGCAATCATAGAACATTTGAACCAGTTCATAGTAACAGTGGAAATGTACTAGTAGGTAAGATCCTATCTTTTAAACAAAATAAGGAAATATATGTATCTCATAATGTAACCATTAACATAATGCAAGGATCTAATAGGTGACATGTTGATGATATAACTGGTTATCATAACTATAATGAAATAATAAAGTAAAACCTATGTTTCTGAAAACTAAAGTTTTGACATTAATTTTTGGTTGTTATGACATAGTAATAAGTAGCTGGTGGAAAGATGTTGTTATCATCATATAATAGCTGACATCAACATCCACAGCAATAGATCATTTGCTTGATTCATTTGAATACATTGACTGTATTTGACTGTATTCTCAGATTTTGTTAGAATACTTAGACAGGGATGATAACAAGATTTGTGTTATTCTCTAGTTATTCTGCCAAAGCCCTCACTGAAAACTTTTAAGCAAATGAATTAAATAAACTTGCTCTTAGTGAAGATTAACAGTATCTTCTAAACACTTTCAGAGCAGTCCATACAAGATAATATCCTGCAGACTTAGCATTTAGACCTTATGGTTACCACCAATGGCTGCATGTGCAAACTATGCCGGATGTCTGGTAATTTCTAAAACAAGTCCTATAAACAAATGGATGAAACAGGAATATGTGTCATCACAATGTGGATTACACTGAAAAACACATGGAATTTTCGGCATGTTTCAACTTTAGTCCATGAAACAAAGTTCTAAATATATTTTGAAGGTTGCACAAAGAGATAATAGAATATATGTATATATATAATTAGAGGTAGATACATATATTAGATCTTTTGAAAAAGCTTTGTTCCTTTTTAGATTTTCTATGAATGATTTTTTTATTTCAAAAAAATCTATTCTAAGAAAATCTAGAGAATTATAATTGTTATCATCCAAATTAATAATCTAATACAAGATGAAAAAAAAAATCAAAAAGTAAACTAATTTGACAAATTTAGCTTGCATCTTATAAAAATATATTAAAATCCTAAGTAAAGTAATGCATTTAAAGATTATAATAATAATAAATATCTCTAATTAAAAAAAACAGTAAGTTAGTTTTGAATAATAAAACAGCATACATTTTCTTTTTTTAGTTGAAAATATTCATCAATGTAAGAGCTTGAATCATCCCTATCTTGAAGTTGTGATTCCAGCTCATTTCTAAAGAGAGAAAGAAAAAACAAAAGAAATTTGAATTTAAATTAGATGCAAAGTTTCTTTAGTTTTACTACACATTTTCAAATGAAAATAATTTTAAACACAATACATTTAAAAGATAAATATATTACCTATTACACACAATCATATACTTATTCTGATAGACAAAGAAAAGACGTTTTAGTAAACAATGCTAATTAAGGCAGAAGTATTAATATTTTGTTAAAAAATACTAAATGTAAAAACTAATAGAAAATGAGCAAATATAACGCAAAACAATGGTTTTGTTATATACTTCATTTATTAGCAAAGACGCATATTATCCCGACCTTTCTAAGTAAAATGCGTTATTCTATAAAAATGAGCTACAAGATGACCATTAATAATAGAGCATTTTGTAACATTTCAAACAAATTCTTTTTAAAATATCCAATGCATAAACATTTTATACTATCTTGTATATTATGATGAAACCAGATATTTAACAACGAAAAATGTACATAGCTTTTAAATTGGAATACAAATTTCATGAAAAGTACCTTCAGATGAAAGCTATTTCAGTTATTGTTTCAGCTATAGAACAGTTATTTACTTTCAGTTTCTAGAACAGTTATTTACTAAATTTGAAAATATTCAATTAGCCATTCAAATAATTCCTTAGTATAGTGTATATGCACTGCATGACTGTACTATTAAGAAAAATTAACGTCCAGATGTAGAGCTGCGCTAATGTAACAAATCTCCTTTCAAACAACTTTTATGAAATGAACATCAAATTTTATATAAATACAGTTTTATAAAAATCAATAAAATAAAATAAAATTGGCTCATAATGTTTCCTAAATAGATTTAATACATTTGTATTTAAAATATAATTTAATTTTGAGCTTATTTTTTATATCAATTATAATTATTAATTAAAATTAATTATAATATAAAATCAATTTTCTTGAGTGCATCTGAACAAATGTATCATATTGATTCATGCACAATATTAATATTAGCTATTTTTTCCATAATTCACTTTAATTTTAATTCTCTATGTTTAAGACCATAAATAAAATTTGGAATATTATTTTATAATTTACACTCATATGTATGCGAGAGGATATCAATTGTCAGCATTTTGAATTTTATTTTATTATTTGAAAATTCCAAGTTAAAACTATCAGATGAATACAACTGATTTCTTCTGAAAGCAGAACTAATCCTTTCATAGATGTTAGGATGATTAGACAACAGATGTCGCAAGTGTTCTTGATAGGAACAAAATGGCAAAGGATTCCATAAACAGAAAGTATAATCTAATTAATGAAATAAAAAGAGGGCATTTAAAGAATGAAAGATCATTAATGAAATTCATATAGCAATCCAAAGATGGTATTCAAAAAAAAAAAAAAAAACTACTCTAGAATTACGTACTTAAAGAATGGTTCTTAGGCAAATAATTCAAAATAACAGATGTATTTATTATCTCAAACATGACAAAGTAAAAAAAAAATTCATTAAAGAAAAAAATAAAATAACTGATTCCATTAATTATAGAGGGAGGGGAATCAAACTCATATGTTGGAAAAAAACACACATATATTTTGAATTTATAGTGGATGCCTTAAAGAGTTAATGCTAAGTACACTATAAAAATTCTAATGAGTGTTGATTTTAACTAGGTACGAGAGAGAATTTCTCTATAAACTTTTCTTTGTCATATAATTTACATTTTTCCTTTAAAAATCAAAAGTCACTTCCATGTCCATTGGGATTATTTTTCAGAGCACATCGAAGTAATATGAAATTATGAGTTGAGATATAAAAAGTTATAATAGAGATATAGTTGAGATATAAATTTGAGAAGGACAGAAAACAATATATGTCAAAAGTAAGTGCTTATGTCACCTCTATGAAGATAAATACATTTAATACTTCATTAAAGAAATATGTCTATTGAGCAAATAATTACATGAAGGTTACAAGAAATCTATTTGATGTTGCACTACATAATAAAAGAATCGATACAATTACTAGAAATCTACATGATGTTTTGTTACACACAATAACACATTTTACTCAAAAAAAGAAAAGTGTCATCATGTGCATTAGATGAAATTTTAGCATATATATTCTTCACTTAAGTTTCATTATGCATTTAATTAAGATCAGAATTAATTAAATAATGATTAATTATTTCTGATCTCTCATGAACAACTTTTGATCATGATATTATTAATTTGTTGGACTTACTTTCTTTCTTTAAGCAATGATATTTCTTTTCTATAACGAAATAATTCACGTGCAAGATTAAGATGTTTTTCATAGATTTCCATTGACTCAGGGCACTGAACAGGTGGCAAAGGCTTAAAAAAAAGCATACAACAGTTAAATAAAAAAAATGTGATGTTTTCCCATTGTATTTCATTCAGAAAGGCATAAAGCATTGATATAGGAGCTAATTAGTCAATAATTTTTCTTTCATCAAATCAATAAATAATAAATTCACTCACTTGCAATCTAGGCTCAACAAGAAAGAAATAGTTTCCAGAATATGATACGTTATTAAATGATTCATCGGTAACTGAAATATAAAATAAAGCAAAATGCAGAAACACAGGAAATAAAAAATATATGCATTAAAATACAAAACTAAATTAATTTTTAAAAAAGCTAATGAAATGGAAATCACACTTTTAAACGATAACTACTGAGACTCCGAATTTTGCATTTTATAAGGGAGACAGAAATGCAACAAAATTAGTCAATAAATATGATATGTACTAGAATTAACAAATAATGCCTTTTGTATCAAAGCACAGCAGATCACTTGTGCATTAGAAGAGAGGAGTTCTGCAACTTATAATTCCACATTAAAGACTAACCCAATTCTGTAAATTTCGCTTTTTAAAATGGTTTCCATGGGTTTAGGAATTAGGTAATAAAAATAAAAAACTATATTTTTTGATAATGAACTTTATATTAAAGAAATTTAATATTCATTACACCATTTCATTTTCAACTGTTTCATTAAAAGTCAAATTTAGATTTTCTTCAACTGCTGAAAGCTAAAAAAGAATGAATTTGTTTACTATTTGTAGCTTTTCATGAAAAATAAGAAACTGAACTTAGAGTATCATAAAAGAAAAAACGCAATTAGAAGACAAAGTATCATGAAAAAGTTATTCTTTAAAATTAAAATATGTTTCCTTTTTTATTTTAATAAGAAGGTTAGTCAAACAATAAAATTGAATAGGCGTAAAATAATTAAATTAATGCAGTTTAAATGTACGTCAAAATTTGTTGGGTAGCAATACTTTGTTTTGATTATTTTTTAATCTTTAATACATTTCCTGTTTTGTTATTATAAACATTATATAATATTGTAATATATATTTTTTAAACTAATAACTATTTAAGCTATGTTTAATGTTTAATAGTTGATCACATATGCAGAAAAGCTCTGAATTTTGGATATCATGGAATGTTTCTGCAATTGGTGGACAATATTAAGTTCATATATTTTTTCTTTACATTTTAGTTTTCGATTTTTTTTTATTTTGTATTTTTGAACAGATTATAGTTTAAATTTCTATAAGTAGAAATTTGTAAACTAATTTTTCTATGTAGTCAGGATTTTTTTCAAAAAATATTTAATGTATAGCAACAACTTAGCTTTTATATATATATATATATATATATATTAATTAACAAAATAAGATAATCTAATCAAAATAATCAATAGAAAAATCATTAGAAAAAAATAGTCAGTAAAAATATTCAATAAAAAAGGAATCCGGCCTGAAAACTTCATCAGGAGCCACTTTCAAGCAAGGATTCTTAAACAGGGAATTTTTTCTGTGAGGCGTCGATGGACAATGGCCGAAAGTACTGAAAAGTCACAGAAAAAATTCCCTGTTTAAGAATCCTTGCTTGAAAGTGGCTCCTGATGAAGTTTTCAGGCCGGATTCCTTTTTTATTGAATATTTTTACTGACTATTTTTTTCTAATGATTTTTCTATTGATTATTTTGATTAGGTTATCTTATTTTGTTAATTAATTTATATTCATTTGCATTTTAGTTGTAGCTGCATTTGCGCTCTCTAAATACAATGATTGATTTAAAAACTTTTAATTCTTATAACTTGTTTAATCAGTAATGATTTTTAGTTCCGGTTCGGTTTCGTTGCCGTTGTTTCTTCTGTTTCGTTTAAATACTCTTTGAATATTGTATTGTAGATTTATTTCATTATTGGGTTCTTATTCATTTACCTTTCATTTTGTGAACTTTTGCGTGTAATTCTGAATTGAGTTTTAATTTCGATTTCGACCTAGTTGGTTTCATTTTAATTTTGTTGATCAAGAAATGGATTTTGATTGTTTTAATAATTTTATGATGGTATATATATATATATATATATATAATTTCTAAAGAAAGAAAGTAGCATACCATTATTTTCTACATTGTCTGGATTGATATCTGGAACATCAGGAACATTATTTTCATTCTTTGAGCTATTATTCTGTTCATCTGATACCTTCAAATAAGGAGAATCACATGATCCAGACCTACGATGCCCTAAATAGTGTGCAAGGACCTTTATTATATTTGGATATTCATAATTTATTTAGACAGTGTTAGAGAAAACTGAATCTATTTTCCTTTTTATACCATTAAGAAACAATAGAAATATCATTTATTTATGGAAACAATAGAATCAGCACAAACCTAAATTCACAGGTAACTTAATATCAGAGCCACTCAGATCAGCTGAGCGTCTCTTTCTTATATCCTTAGAGTATTTTTCACCAGCAGTTTCAACACTCAGATATTTATTATCTGTTGTATTGCCAGAAACCGAGTGAACAGAGCTGTCTTCCTGAAATAAACAAGAAATAATAGCTTTTTTAAAATTGAAAACCTAAATCTATATAAATATAAATGAATGTTTGTATGTATATCTCTTATGACCAGGCATACTGCTCATTTGATTCCGATAAAACTTCGACTACTTATTACTTGCAGTTATGGGATGGTTATAGACACAGTAAAATTAGATAATGTGTAATCTATATAAATAAATATGAATGTTTGTCTGTAGATCTCTTATGTGCAGCCATATTGCTCATCTGTTTTTGATAAAACTTTGACAACATATTGCTTGTACTTACATGAAGTCCAAGCAATACCATTATCTTAAATATAAGAATATTTTCAGATCTGTCTACTGCATCTATTAATCATGGATTAACCACCAAATAACTCACTAAGGAGACAACAGATTCAGTTAAGATGCTAAATTCAAGCGAGACATTAATATTTTGCAGTTATTGGATGTTAATGCAATGCAAGTCTGTTCTCTGAGGTAATAGTTTTTATTAGAGAGTATGCGAGAAAGTTTTAAGACAATCAATCATCTAAGTTTGAAATTTTATCTAAACATTTAATAAAAGTTTTGTGTTTTTTGCAGTAACTTCCAAAAAACTTATAATTTAAATAATTTTGCAACATCTTAGTTTTCAAAAAATTATCTTTTCAACTATATTAAAGATTTTATGGTATAAATATACTTTCTATCTTTAATCAATTTTTAAAAGAAAATATTTTAATCACATTTTTTAACATTTAATTTAGGAATTCTGAACTAATATTAAATGAATCAGGAGATATAACAAATAATTTCTTTCATTACCATTCTGAAAGAATTTCAATTTTAAAAGAATGCACAAATCTATATAAAAATAAATATTTGTTTCTAGAATAGAATAATAAAAATAAAATAAATACTATTCATGCTTTTCCTTTACATATCCTTTAATTTCAATGAATATATGCATTTCCAAAAAGAAAATAAATATTCTTAATTAAACAAGATAACTATTTCAAATTCCAAATGATATTTCTTCCCAACAATGTGCTGGATACTGGCTAGTATGGTATATTTTTAAGAATGCATTCATAATACATTCCAAAGTGAACACTGGATTTCGAAAGTTATGAAATATCCATTCATTAACTCTGGCTTACAGTGATAAATGAATTTAAAGGGGATAGTAGCCTCATTTGTTTCAAGCATACACCAAAACTCTCTTACAAGTTCAGAACTTCCTTTTCAGATTTTTGGTATTTCAAATTCTTCCCTTTATATAAATATCTACAACTTTGAAACTAATGATATCACCAACAGATATAATCACTAGGGAGGCAAGATGATTTTTTCCCTTTAATTTCTTAAAAAATTTTTTCCAGATTAATGAGGTAAATTAGTTTTATACTCAGTTAATTAACTTACAAGAAAAAAATTATAGCAAATTTGAAGTATTTAAAATAAATTTTTAAAAATTATCATTTTTTTTTTATCATCTTGTTTAAAATTGGCTTTAAATAAAAAATAATTGCATGCAAAATACTGAAACCAAATATCTTAAAAGTAGCAAACAATTAAATATTGTTTCAATTTGTTACATAATTTTTACTTTAAAAACTGTGGATATAGATATTAAATTACAATCAGTAGCAATTATTTAGCTCTGCAAAGAACTAAATAATTTAAGCCTTTACAGAACTGAACCAGACACTATGTAGAACTATTAGACATTTTGAACTACTAAAAACACAGAATACTTTTTTTTTTTTTTTTTTTTTTTGAAATTCACTATTCCTGGTGCTAGCAACTTCATAAGAAAAGAAGAGAAAGAAAATTATGAGCATGTGCATAGCTAATGCTGGTGTCTTCGAGCTTTCAATTAGGTGCTGAATCATTATTTTATACCACAGCTAAGAATTTATAACCTGATTTAAGTACTACCCAAGAAGCACTTAAAACTCAGATTTTCATTTTGAAACGCCTAATATACAGAGGAAAAAAAAGATTTCACATAAACATTATAAAATAAAAAAAGCTTACAAGCCTCTGCAGCAAAACAGTCTTTGACCCAGAACTACCAGTTTCATTCTGTTGTGCTGTAGTAGTACTTGTAAAAGAAGTTTCCAAAGTTTCCTCCTCAATATCTTGTATTAATAAATGAAAAAAAAAAATCAGTTTGAATATTTATTGCAATATTTTTATCACAATGCTGTATCTATTTAATAAAGTTGTAATAACTATGAAACCTGAATTACCAAGAAACAAAAATTGAAAAGGCATTTATATTAACAGCACTGCTTTAAACAAATTTTATATATTTAAAAAAAATTAAGTATTTTTAAAAAAGGTAATAAAACCAAAATAAAAATATAATAGAATCAATAAAATTTCATCTTTCAATATCAGTAGTGCAAATATAAATATTTACAGATAAATAAAATTAATTAATTAACAAGATTTAAAAGAGATATATTAGTTTTCTCAACATTTAGGATCATATAAGAGATAAACATGATTGAAGAGCAATAATTCTGTAAAATATGTCGCACTTTGGTTCATATTTACACAACATTACAAAAATGAAAAGCAAAAATTGCAATTTAATAACTGATGTAATTCAAAGCCTAACTATTTATACTACATGAGAATTTAAAAATTTAACTTCAATATTTTGAGCTAAGAGAATTTTTAAACTAGGAATATTTTGGAGTATATGAATTTTAAAACTTTTTTCCACAACTAAGGATTTTAATGAACAAATAAACTGCCATACCAAAGGAAAGTAACAGCTCAAAACTAAATCCATCATCAATACTGAAAAAGATTTTTTTTTTCCAAATTTTTTTCTTCAATTTATTTAATTAAGCTACCAAACTTTTTTTTGTGTGTGAGGGTAATTAGAATGATTAATTTAATATTATTGTCTGAAGGTATTTTAATAAAGTTATGGTCCTACATGTTTATTACAAATATAATTTGTAAGATAAAATATATCACTCTTTTTGACATTATTATAAAATGCCACTAAATTCAATCTGATAATTAACCAAAGTAAAATAAGATATTCAAAAGACAAAACTACTTTAATTCTAATTTTTTACTATTATGGGTTCTAATAAATTTAAAGATGCAGACAGCTTTTTTATGATGAATCCAAAATAAATATTATCAATGATTTAAGCCAAGAATGAAATATTAAGTATGACTAATCTTGTATATTGTCATCTGAAATCTAATGTTTCAAGCAACTAAAATTTTTATAATTTTAAACCATTGCCAAACATTATAGTATGCTTCAGAGACTTGGACCATAACATATAGGTAAAACTTTTGATTCTTTTCGAAAGTAAAGAGTTGATAAATATTTATTATGGAATACGATTGGAAGAAGTGTACCAGAGATTACAAAAATAAGCATCTATTTTTAAAGATTCAGAAATTAATAAATATATAAAATTACAAAGGATGAGATGGTCAGGCCATGATTTCTTGATGTATCAACAACTAAGCAAAATAACCCTTTTATATAAGGAGCAAAATAGCCTTGGAAGCTGAGAAAAAAAATAAAGCTACCCATTTCTATAAACATAAAAAATAAATTTGAAAGTATGTTTAAGTGCAACAGACACATATGACAAATATTGGAATGAGTCTTGAATCTGCAACTTACTGATGCTAAAGAAAGACTGCCATAGGATTAAAGTGGCTTTAATAAGTAAGCAAAAAAAAAAAAAAAAAAAAAAGGAAAGATGGAAGAAAATGCAACATAAAACTATTCATTTCAACAATTATTAAAAATCAATATGTGAACTGGGCAGACTTTCTACCAATCCGATATGATTTGCAGCAAATTGATTCTTTTCTCTTTACAAATTTAGAATCTTAAAATAAAATCAACAAAACATCAAGCAAAACTTTGGAATTCTGTCTTTGATAGCTTATTGAAATATCACACAGAAAATTAGATTTGCACCATTTCATAATGCACTTTTCCCCTTCTTTTTTATAATATCACTTCAGCTCCTGAGTTAAATTTTTTTTTTGAGTGAAAATTACTCTTGTCCTTTACACACACAAAAAAAAACCATTATAATAATGAAGACTGAATGATTTTAAATACTTATTTGTATGTTTTTCTTCTATTTAGATTACATCCTAATGGTTTTTGCTTATTTATCTTATTAATTTTTCTTTGAAATAATTCTTTTACGGTGGTAAATATATCCAGAAAGCTCAAAGATTAAGGCTATTAATCATAAATTCTTTTTTTAGTATATATTAATTTTGCTAAGGAATAGCTGGATATAACATTGCTACAATATTTTAATGCTATTATGCCAATACTTCTAAGGATGTTCAAATAGTCAATGAATTGGAACAGTGCAAAGATTATTTTAAAAAATATATGGTCAAATGTCTATCACAATTATGAATTATGATTAAATGAATCATGAAAAGCAAATTACTCATAAGAATTTCAATTGAAACTAAACATAAGTTTATATTCCCCTATAACAAGTTAATAATCATGCAGTTAGTTCCAAATAAAAAGAAACTAAATCAATACCATGCTGAGGAGCAAAAGTGAGTGGTTTGTCAGCTCCTTTCATAAATCGAAAGACTTTAGACAATTCTGCTTGAATTGTCATCATAGAAGGGCGTACAGCTGGATTTTTAGACCAACACCTAAAAAGTCACGGAAGAAGAATCAGGAAAATACTTTGAAATATAAACCAAAACATTCTTTTTCAGGATTTTGATATATATGTGAGAATTTAGTTTTTTTTTTTCTTTTTAAAGTTAAAAAATAATATCAAAGAAAGTTTAATGAAAATTCAAAAGAATGAATTAAATTTTCTCCACACTATGAGTTGTTGCTAATATAAAATAAAAACAATGTAACCAAATAAAGAACTAAATTACATACTGACTTTAAGAAATTCATCAAAGAAAAGGTTGAACTTGAAGGGACTTTGAAGCTGAGATTACGCCATTATTTTAACACAATAATAAAGAGATTATACATTATCTCAGCAAATATAAAACATTATTTTCTTTTATTTAACAGAATAAATTATTCATCTGCATTAAAAAGAACAAACAGAAACATTTATCGACAATTTTAGTTACATGTCGACTTGTTTTATTTTTTATGAACTAATACAAAAGTTAAGGAGCATACACTTGAAATTTTTTCAAAAATATTTTTGATTTCTGAGGAATGAAAGAGGTTTACAAACTTTCCATCTACAATTCTATTAATAGTCTGTATATTCAATAACATATAGCAATATAAATTTATCTGATAATTATATTCTGTATGAATTTACAATAACAACATTAATATTTAAGTATTACAGAAATAAATGTATTTCATTATACTAATAACTGAAACTTTTTCCTATTTCTTATAATGTTACCTTGTCATGAGATTTTCCAGAAGTTTTGGACAACCAGCAATCAAGGGTGGCCTTTTACCTGATGGAGAAATAATTACAACATATTAAGAAAATTAATTAAAATTTATATACATTCTATGTGGTCTATTCACACAAAATAATAATAATGCAATTAGTTTGAGAAATTTTGCATAAAAATATATACCACTTAGCTGAACCAATTTACAGAGATGATCATTAAGGTAATTCTAATACTATGAAAGATTTGAAGATTTGTAAAAAGACAGAAAATCTGCTAAAGTTGATTTGAAAATTGAGCATCCTTCCACAATAATAGATTTTTCATGACCAAGTGCTTTGATTCATCACTTAAATTTTCATGGGATTACCAACAATTTTGGCATCATCAAAATTTTTTTCCATTAGTTTTGAAATGTAATCATAAGATGCAACACACTGAAGAAAAATTTGTGCCTTGTTTATTGATCACTGAATAAAACCTAAATTGGTCACAGAGATGTTAAATCATTCAAATGTAGTTTAAAAATATGCCTTGAACATTCCAAATTTGACTCTATGAACTTATTTTCTTTCATTTGAAACGCATTTGGTAAGTTAAATAATTCTAAACAAAATAGATACATGAGGCCTATTAACAATATCAAACGAGAATTCCCAGAAGCCATTACAGCAATGAAAGAAAAATTAGAATCAATATACACAGAGGAGGGAGGTATTTTGAGGGGCAAAAGTCTATATCAAAGGTATACTTTACAAATACAGCTTTATTTAAAAAGCTCGGCTTGTTTTTGGAAGACAATGTGTTATTAAACAATACATGATTTAACATGGAATTTATAAAAAAATTCTGTTAAAGATGATTTAGTAAAAAGAATTTATAGCTTACCATGGTGAACAGCCCAGAGTATTCCAAATGCAGTAGCGCCTTCACCATCATTATATGGTTTTTTTCGAGTCAAAACTTCCCATAAAATTATAGCCCAACTGAAGATGTCACATTTTTCACTATACTGTGAACCTAAAAAGTGAACAATACTCAATATAAATACTGCTTGGAACTTATATGACAATGGAAACTCTATATGGAAATGCAATATTCACAGTTAATTCATTTCCCATCTAATACATGAACTTATTTGTAGACAGTTGTAAATTTTATTATTTTAATCATACTAATACATCATGTAATCGCTGAAGCCATCAATGACTTATCATCCTAGCAACCATTCAAAGATAATATGAGCAGAATACAAAATTATCCACAAATAATTAACATATTTATATGGAATCATTCTTACTTGACTTTACAATAGAATGCTAATTATATATTAGCAGTTATTAAAAAATGGTTTTCAGTGGAATTCCAAATAAATATTTTATTTACAGCCTTATATTTTTACAGAACAATTTGTTCCAATATGGGTTAAATATTTGGTATTTACACAACATTTGTAGGTTGAAGATCTACCGTGAAAAAAAGTTCAGGGAAAAACGATGCTCCATTTATTCCAAGAAAATCACCTCAAGATGCAAACAGGGTGTTAGCCAGAATCGTCAACAAGGTGAAGCATTGAAATTCGCAGTTCAAAAATCCACAGGTCTCTTCTTACAGCACACTGGGGCCGCAGCATCTGCTGTAAACCTAGTATGGTGACCTTTGATGACTACACTTAGAACTATCTTATTGAATATGCACCAGTTAATTAAAGAATAAATCAGAGTTATTTACTATTTCTATTATGAAAAAAAATGGGAGGGGGGGGAGAGAAAAAAATTCACATTTTCATTGGGTCGTAGTCTGGCAGGTTTATGAGAGCGAGGTTTTCAATATCTATTATGTTGTTATAGAAGTTTTATGCTAGTTTCATCATAAAAACCTTTAATGTGGCAGAAGAGATGTCTAGTGCATGAGCTATGTCGGCATTTCTATGAAGCCATCTGACTGAGGCACTCATTCTAAGTGTTTTATTTTCAAGGGCTATAGTTTTTGAAGATTGGTTTTTGCTTTGGCAGTCCAGACTGGGCAGGCATAGGTAGAAGTAGGTTGGGCAGAAGTAGACTAGATAGATTAGTGCCTTTCTTTTGAGAGAAAGGTCTGAGTTTGGGCAAATTTGTGGGTATTAAGATCTAAAGGCTTAATGGAATTTTTTTCCTTGTTTTCTCTGTGCATTCTGTAGTTCAGATTTCTATTGAGTGTCATGCCTTAGTATATTAGTTTGTTTTCCCCAAATAATTACTGTGTTGTATATTTTGATTATGGGCCAGTTATTAATTCTTTTAAAGAAAATTACAGCTTCACTTTTATCAACATCTAATTTGATTTTCCATTTGCTTAACCATTTTTAAGATTGATTATATACTTTTACAGAGGCAGTATTGCATGTTCAGATTTTATACCCTGAGGCAGAATGGCAGTATTGTCTGCAGAGAGATTGATAATATTTTCCTACTGGGGTATATCATTTAGATATATTAAAAGGTCTAGTAGCCTTTGATGATCAGCTGGTGTGCCATGAGTAATGCATTCTAAAATTTTCAATTATATACTTGCGTAAATTGCTCTCTTTATAATTTATCAGTCAAAGATATTTAAATTTCAACCTTCGATAGTCATGTAACTTGTATTATTATAGAAGCCTTACGATTATTTATTTATTATACTATATATCTCTCTGATTTGCAATTGGCTGTTGTGGAATTATGTGGAAAATATCACATCTTATATTTATTCCATAGCATTACGCTACAATTTCACCACATATTGAGCATCACACTTTCTCCAGTTTAATTTCCAATTAGAGTTAATTCAATCATTCCGTTTGAGGGTTTTTTTTTTTTTTTGTCAAAGTGATTACAAAGCACTTGTACACTCTTAAAGTGCTTTTGAAGGTTAAATTCTACTTTCATTTCACGAAAATTTAGTTACAATATTCTTTTAAAAACTCATTAAAAATAGAAGCTTAATTTATAGGTTAAAAAATAATTATCAATGAAAAAAAAAGTAATTTTTAAAAGGATTTAAAACAATTTTGAGCTGTAATATTTTAAGAAATTATCACAGAAAAATTCTACATGTTAGCTGAGTTTTTAATTAATTAAAGTTAAATGTTTCATCCTCCAAAGTAAATATGTACATATCAAGAGCAGCAGCTCTAGATCATATGGTCTCATGTGTAGTACCCTAACACACACACGCACATTCATACTTATACGCAAACACACATTCATTTGATTATCAGCCTTGGAGTAGTTCCAGGCATGGATTGGTATGAAATTGATATTTTCTTTAAGATGGTGGCATTTTCCTAACAATGTTCTTTTATTTTTATAAATCAATCAGTTTTAATGATTGATTTAGAAGATTGATTGATGTAATAGCTTTTGCTAAAAATATTTTGTAAAATATGGCCCACAGAGTAAAGTATGAAAAAAATCTAAAACTTATTATTCACCTCTGTATTGTTTGACTCAAGCTACATAAAATGTAATTATTTATTTCATTTAGACCAAGTTAACAATACTAAACAATATGTATGCCAATTGCTAATATTTTACAAATTGGCTATCGGGTCGGAATTTAAATTCATATTCTGTATAAATTCAATCAGGTTTACCATAAACCAAGAAGATTTATTGAATTAATGACTTTGATACTGCAAACGATTATAGGAACCTCTGCCTTGCATTTATTTATTTAGAAACTATCACATTTTATATTTATTTAATTTAATACAGTCCCCTGCTGAAAGTTACATTTTTTTAGATTTAATTTGCAATAATAGTTGATTTTTTTCCCCATTGGAACTTCCGTCAATATGATGGCAACATGCTGATAAAACTAATATTTTCCTCCGTTCCTAGTTAAGAGTACTAGACAATATATATGCTTATTACATATTATTTAAAAATCAGCCATTGGACCTGAATTTAAATGTGTATCCTGTATGTATTTAATCTTCTTTACCAGAAATAAAGATGATTTATTAAATTAATGGTACAGATATTACAAAAGATCATAGAAAACTTTGCCTTGAATTTATTCTTTTAGAAAATATCACATTTAATATTTTATTTTATCCAGTCAAGAGCTGAAAGTTACATTTTTTTTACGAGACTGGATGATTTTTTTTTTAAATAGCAATTTTAAAAAAGTAAAATTATATATGTATTTTTAATTTTGGATTTCTACTAATTTTCATATTCATTACCAGGTGATATTACAAGTACAGAATAAAAAATTCATTTTAATAAAGATCAATTGATAATTGAGTTCTGAAAATATTAAAACAGAGTACTTTCATAAAGAAAACACAAAAGTTCAAAATGCTAGCACCTCAAAAAGCGAATGAAAAATCAATTATAAAATGCTTTATCTTTTAAACACGAACTTAAGAAAAGCTGTTAAATACCTTCAAATACTTCTGGTGCCATCCAAGCTGCACTACCTTTGCTGTTTGTCATATTTGTATGTTTGTCACAGGCTGTGCCAAAATCACAGATTTTTAAAACAGTTCCTCCATTTATAAGCAAAAGGCTAAATGGTTAAAAAATAAAAATCAAATACATTAGGTTAATGCATATATATAGATACATTGACAATAAGTACGAAGTAATTGCTAACATAAGTAACTCAAAATAAGGGAAATTTCCTTTTACTACTTTAGATCCCTTACACGCATCTGTAGATCTGTCTTTTACCATTAGTAAAATACAGAAACAATTTGTTAATTATTATTAAATTGTTCTCAAGTCATTTCCTTATTTATGCCATTCTTAAGGTCGCACAACTGACTAAATTAATTGCTGTAAAAATGGTAAAATTCTTTAAAAATATTACTTGAAATAATACTCAAACAAATGAGATAACTATTCTCAATAACATTTTATAAAAATGTGGCAACACAAATAATCCTTTTACATAAACACCTTTTTAATGCAAAAACGTGATTTCTCCCTGCTATGGCATAGTAATGGTAAATATAGCTAACATATATCCTATTTGGCCACCAGTCAGTATTAGTAGTTTTACAAATTTTTATGGCATCCAGAGCATTGTATTTTTTTATCTTTTCGTTTTACTTTTTAATGGCAAAAACATACAAAAGATAATTAAATTTTGTCCAATAACCATGAAAAACCCCCCAAGATTGTCACTGTGATATATCTAGCAACAGATGAAACTAATTAACTTTCTCTCCCCCCCCCCCCTGCATAAAACATTTTGGTGAAAAACAAGGGATGAAGGAATGTGGGGAGTTGAAACAAAGAAATGGGGTGGAAGGCGAGAGCAGACCCTAGAAACCAATAAAAAAAAAAAAAAAGAATGGTGAGCATAAAATTTCATTGCTGTTCCTGTTTATTAATAAATTCTTTGTTGTATATAACTAAATGTAAATAGATAATATAATCAGAAGAATGCAACTAAACAACTAACATAAATATCAATTTAGACCTCAATAGGGATAGTTTTAAGCATCAACATCTTGAAGATGTTACATCATCAAAAACAATTAGATTCCCCCTCCCTGATTACTACATTGCTGCACCTACATGTGAATCTAACTTTTCAATGATGAATTCACATTGGATAAAAAACTAATATAAACACTATATTTTAAAAAACATACAATGATTACTCCCTTGATGGAGCAGTTCCTTTTGAAATCTTTGAAGATGAATTGCATCTTTTGTAAATTGTGTGAAAAACTCCTGTAATGTGTAGTAACCCTAAGTGACTGACAACATAGCAATTCAACTTTTCAATACTGTACTTTTGCAGATTAGAAAAAAAAAAAAAAATTTTACGATTTCCTGCACTGACATGTGAAGCTCAATCAAAGCCGATATAATCAGCTAATGTCTTTTTAGACAATACAGAAGGAATTTCTTCCAATAAGGAAATGATTATTGAATTCCAACATTAATGTTATTTAGTTCTGATTATACATGAGCAAATATAAGAGTTGAAACAGTGCCAAATATTCTATTTCAGTTCATATATTGCATAATAGTGAAAATTAAAGAATAAAAATATTTGTGCTTCAAAAAGTTGATGGTTTCATTGGGAAATCAATGGTTCAATAAGGAAAACAAGAATCCTTCATATGATGGACAACAAAATATTTTAAACTATTTTTTCTTAATTTAAATAGTACTTCTTAAAAGATTTGTTACTTTGTCCTGAAAATAAATAAGCAATAAAAATTATATTCCTTTTTTTATTTGATTAAAATCATTTTTCTATAATCTCCAATAAAAATATGGATGTGTAGTAATTTATTAGCCACATGTTCAGTTCTGCAATTGGTTCTGACAAAAATATGATTTCCACAAAATTTCAAAATCATCATTGATATAAGAGGTAACCGCTATTAATTCTCTTCAATAATTTTTTGAATGATACTATTCCCTGTATTTAAAGATTAATCAAAAGTCTATACTCCATTTTATATATATATATATATATATATATATATATATATATATATATATATATATATATATATATATATATATATATATATATAAAAATCTATCTAAAAATTCTTCTAATATAAAAAAATTGAATTTTCTAATGAAAATTATCACTGTACATTACAAAAATGCTGTGTTCCAAAATTTTACCGAAACAAAACTTGGCAAACATAATTGAAAAATAAAATTTTTACGCAGATCCAAATTAGGTTTAGCATGGTCAATTCTTCAAATTAATAAAATAAGACAATAATAAAAATATTATAAAGGCATGAAGAATTTTGTCAAAGCAATCTAAACACAAATTCTCACTTTGGAGGCTTTAGGTCACGATGTATAAGAGCACGAGGTTTCATATTGTGCAAATAAGCAACTCCATTTGCAGTTTGAAGAAGCCAGCTTATAGCATGTGCTATAGTATAGTCAACTTGCTTCATACAATGCAAAACTAGGCAATAGGAAAAAAAAAACTATTACTACATATATTTTTTAATATTCTTCGGTATTAACTAAGGCATTAAAGCACTTAAATGAAACCGATGGATGTGTCAGAAGAATGTACATCTATTCATAATAGAATGACTTAAAATTAATGTGGAAGATAAGTAAAGTATTGAATAATAAATAGAGACATTGCTCATCATAGTTTAAAGTTTTATTTAATTGAAATAGTTGCACGGGAATTAATTATTGTTAGTTTCTTGATGTTTTTTCTCATCTTGACAATATGGATTTTGAATCTAAAAAAAGGATATCTGGAATCAATGGCAAATATTAGTAAAACTTACATGTTTATGTTAATCATCAGATAAATATGCTTATGCTGAATGTTTTTAAGACTTTTGAATCTCGCATGTCTTCATGATTTAACATATTTTTTTGGTCCTTCTAGCTTTGAAATAAAATTTTCTAATGACTGAGCTACAACAAAATATGTTCTTTTTTTATTTATTGCGTTTCAAATTAAAAGATGCAATCTGGATATTTCAAAGTAAAATCCCACTTTGAAATAACATAATCTCAAAACTTAAAATTTTTTATTAGTTAATTCTTTTATTTGCAATCGATAAATATAAATGAAAACATATAATGAAATAGAAAGTTCAGCATTTGTATAAAATAAAATAAATTTCATATATATGCAATACATTCATATGTTTAACAACCAATGTAAATAATAATTTTAGCCTTAAACTAGTGAAAATTTAAAAAATTTGGATTTATGAAGGAAGAAGACAACTCATTTTATTCCCAAAACTGAAGAATACACAAAAATACATATTTGATTTCAAAATGTAAAAAGGTTTTATCTAATTTCAAAAATACAGGAATCTAAACTTTTTATACTTCATGCAACCTAGCTGTATATTATTTGATGAGTTTTTCTCTGAAAATATTCTTGTAATTCCATGAAGTCCCAGTGAAGCTTTCTTGTGCATATGTTATTACAACTATCTTGTAAAAATTCCTCTAAGTTGTAAACCTCAAGTACCAATTTGATATTAACATTTAAAATTTGAACAGTGCAGATTAACTTGAATTGCTCTTCTAGTATTAGATAATTTGAGAACCAATTCAAACAATTTTCAGTAAGCAGCAACAAACTAAATCCCCACCCGCCCCATGAAAAATGTTATTGAAATTAACAAATTCACATCATTATGTCTTCCGAAAAATATACTTTTAACTAATATGGTTTAAAAAGTTAATTTGCTCTATATCAAGAAAGAACTGGTTTTGCCAGCAAAATATCATAAAACTCTTGTTTTTTTTCTACATTTCTAGGCACATACGCCAAATTTTTAGAATTACGTACTTCAGCACAATTCCTTTTTATGGAAAATAACCTTTTAAATTTTTTGTATTAATACAATTAAATTAAATAATAAATATTTATTAATATTCATAATATGATATTTATAAAAGAGCAACATAGTCAGTTTATTTTGGATTAAGTAAAGGTCAACTTTTGTCTCAGTAACTAACAGGGTTAACTTCTTAGATTTATACAAAATGAAATTCAACATATTTCATAATATATTATTAATAATGGTTACAATTATACTAGATAAACTTATAAAACTGTTCAAATTATAAAATTCTTAATAGAAATAATTTAAAATATAAAAATTTATTAGGTAAAAATTAATTTAGTTTATAGGTTAATTTAAATTATAATAAAGATATACAAATGAATTATTTGTTTAATTATTTTATTTGCTATTGTTTCTTCCAAACTCATTTTTCAGATCTGAAAAACACTTTTTGGTAGAATGTACAGCAGCATAAATTTGTTCAGCTAAAAATACATAAAATTCTATATTCATAAGAATCTTCTAATGTAAATGATAAATTTTTCATCAAATATAAATAAATAAAGACAAATGATTACCATTATATAAAGATCCTCCTTCTGCATATTCCATTACTAAACAAACCTTTAAATAAAATGAAAATAACTAAATTATTAGTTAAAGAAAAAGCAATTTTTAATAAATAACTAAATTAATAATTATTTTAAAAAAAAATTCAGCTGTAAATTTGTTTAATTTTAATACCAAGTAACATTTTTAACACACTAGAAAAAGCTTTAAGTCTCTCTTATTAACAATAAATTTACCATATAAATTATATTTCAAAATAAATAAACTACATACAAAGAAATAATAAAAATTAACCTCATAATTAGAAGTATTCTTAATACAAATAATATCCTCATAATTATTATTTTCAAAAATTCTTTTTAGTTTATAAAAATACTTACTTTAAATGCAGGAGAAATTTTTATTATAGAAAAATAACCTTTGCATTTTCAAAAATTTTAAAAGTAAATAAAAAATTTGTTAAACTGCAAGTCAAATTAAATAACAAGTACATGTATTGTTCTGTCCAATCAAGCAGTTATGAAATAAAATTAGATGCAATTTGAAAGTAAGAACAATTTGAATAAATAAATAAATATTAATATTTGATATTTTTTATTATAAAAATTTATTTTCAAAGTGAAAATAGTTTAATTCTGTATAGCTCTTTTCTTTCTTTTTTTAAATTTAAAATCATGCAAAAAAAAAAAAAATGAAACGAGTATATTCTAGGCAAAAACAAATTTCAATCCTACTCCAAGAATGTAGGACTTCATGCCTTATCTTCATGCTGAGTCTTAATTGTTGCCACAATTTAAACAGAACATATGATTTTGATTCCTAATTTTTATACTATCAGAACTTTATGAATACCATGGCTTTTAAAATTTAATGATTTCTTCTCTTCTCTGCATTTCCATCATCAGTTGTACACATTATAATTACAAATAATAAATAAAACATTAAAAATCTGGCATAAAAAGTAATAATAAAAATGGAGTGTAAAAAGTGGAATATGAAAGTGATAAAAGAATTAAAAGAAATCAAACTAAATTAAAATTAATTTTAATCTGTAATCTCAGAATAAAATTAAATTAACAGTAAAAAATATGAAAGAGATAAAATACAAACTATAAAATGAATGGGGCAAAAATGTTGCATCATTAAAATTTTTCCAATCATAAATAACTTTTCTAATATTCAAATGAAATGATGATGCAGTTTTTCTTTAATTATAGTTCGTAATTTCAGTCAGAATAATGTTATTGATTTTAGAATGCAGGCATCTATTTTACTTAAATTAGGTTGCTTATACATGTGAGATTTTTTTCTCTTTCAATTTAAAGAGGTAAAAGAAAACATGGGAGCTTTAAAAAAAGAGATAAAAGTATATGCTTGTCTAATAAATCAAAATAAAAAAATGTAAAATATGGTAAAATCCTGAATTTATAGATTAAATAAGTAAACACACACACATACAAATATGAATCAAAATGCTTGAAGCTCAATTTTGAACAAGTCATGGTTTTAACAGTTGTTCACCGACAAGTTCTGATTATGTGCTAACCATATAATTTTTTTAAATATTATAAACTAAAATTATGAATGCTTCCTTATGAGAAGCACTTAAGTTTTGGAATAAACTCATAAGAAATTGTCCCAGGTGATAAGATGCGATTGACTGAAACCTATTTAAATCTATGAAATGAATGCTGCTAATTTTACATTATTACTGTATAGAATTAAATGATAAAACAATGCTATTAATAAAATAAGTAAAAATTAATTCATTTTAATAATAAACATTTTTTCTTTAAAAAGATTAAATTAAAATATTCGTAAGTACACACATATATACTTACTGGTGTTTTTGTACAAGCTCCATATAATTTTACTATATTTGGATGATTTACTCTAGATAATTGTTGCACCTAAAAAAGAAGAAATGAATGAATGCATGTTTTCAATTTTGAAAGTGACTGATGAAGGGAAAATTCATTTTTACCTCTACAATAAATGCATTCTTCTCTTGTTCAGTTTCTATCACTTTTATAGCAACATCTAAATTTCTCCATTTTCCTTTCTTTACAGTTCCAAATGAACCTTTTCCAACAACCTTAAGTGATAAAAAGAGAGATGATTTTATAAAACATTACAAATTTAATTGAATAGTGAATACTTAAGGTATCTTAAGGTAATATGACCAGAAATGTTAATGATGCTAGCCACTTCATAGTTTCAACATTAGCTTAAATTTTTCCAGAAAAAGTCTACACTACATACTTTGAAAAGAGAAGTAATAAGATTCTCATTCACAACTGATTTAACACAATATATTTTCATTTTGGAAGAAAAATCTATTGAAAAGTATGAAATAGATGCCTTTGCTATGTAATACAAGATAATTTTTTTATAAGTAAAAAATATATTTATTGTTTAATGAACCAGATGGCCAAATACACCCCACGTGTACATGGAGAAATGTGAAGAGATTTGTAAGGAAGTGAATTGCTATTCCAAATAATGCAGGAAAGAACTAATATTTAATTAAATTTTTCCTCACAGCCAGAGCAAATTCTTTGCTCTTAACTTTTGCTTCAAATGAGGAGTACAGAAAGCAAAACAAAGACATGTAGTAATAACTTGTTTCACATGCAGCACAATATGTTTGAACAAGCCCTCTGGTTCATAACTTGTACAGCATTTGGACTAATCAATAATAAAAGGGTTACAACTATTATTGTTGCTAAAATTTGCATATCAATTAAAATTAAATACATGACTATCAAATACATACTTTATGTCTGTGTTTGATATCTAGAGCAGTTATTTTTTATTCTGAATTCATAAACATGCTATTTTTTTATGCAGTTACTGAAAACTTAATATCCTGTAGAATCTGATAAAATTTTAGTCTGTTTTATGATATATGGACACATTTTCCAACAATAATTATGTTTTTGAGTTAACACAGATTTTGTAAATCCAAATATAGAGATGTGACTATAGTACTTACATGCATTTTCTATTTCCAAAATTTAAAATATAATTTTTTAAATATCTATTTGCACTCATTTTTTAAAATCTTTGATCATGTTTTTAAATATTTTGACTACAAGTTTTTGACAGCACTTAGGTAAAAGTTTTTGATTTTTCTTTTTTCGAATTAATTTAGTTTCAAAAATTTTAAGTAGTAATAAATAAAATCTTTTCATTAAAATTGTGCAACTGTAATTTTTTATTTTTATCATTGCTCCTTTTTTGCATATAAAATTCAGTAGAAATAGATTTATTGACTAACTAGACGCCTTTGGCGACCAGCTGGTTCGCCAAGAGTAATGGCGTCTAAAATTTTCAATTAAATACTTATGAGCCTTGCTCTCGTTATAATTTCTCTGCCAGATATACTTAAACTTCGAAAGTCACGTAACACTGATTTACTAAATTAATGATATAGATGTTGCAAATGATCATAGAAACCTTTGTCTTGTATTTCTTTTTTAGAAAACATAACATTTAATATTTATTTAATTTCATCCAATCACGTGGTGAATGTTACATTTTTTTCGATTAAATTTGCAGTCATAGTTAATTTATTTTTTAATTTGAACTTCTGTCCATATGATTTCAACAGAGCTAATAAAAGCTATTTTTACCCTTTGCTCGTTCATTATTTATTTTAGAAAATGTCACATATTATATTTCTCTTATTTTATCCATTCACGTGCTAAAAGTTGCATTTCTTTAGATTTAATTTGCAATGATAGTTGTTTTTTTTTTAGTTTGAACTTCCGTCAATAGGATAGCAACACGCTGATAAAACCTAATTTTCCCCCCTTGACGTGCTCGTGCAGATTAAATTTTATTGTTTTGTCCGAAATATATTGTTGTAAAACATGGGTAAAATATTTCTTTAAAGATTCGTTAAAAATAGAAGCTTAAGTTATACATTAAAACACTGATAACATTAGAAAGCTAATTTTTTAATCTTTAAATTGATGTAAAAATCATGTTTGTGCGATAATATTTTCGGAAGTTATAACGGAAAATCGCTGAAATTTCGCTTAAATTTTAATTAATTCAAATTCTAATTAAAAATTCGAAAAAAGGGCTTCGAGGTGCACATTCCCAACCTCCAAGGTATACATGTACCAAATTTGGTAGCTGTAGGTCCAACGGTCTGGTCTGTAGAGCGCCAACACACACACACACATTGTGCTTTATTGTAAGTATAGAAATAGGAAATTAGGCAAGGTTGGCTCTTGTGCCACTAAAACTCAAAACCAACCAAATCATCTTCACTGGTTCTGTTACCCTCAAAAAAGTATTCCTCAGAATTTTCCTTTTGAAAGTAACATTGAAAATTCTGTCAAAAGCTTAGGTAAAAAGACACACACTTATAAATACACTTTTTGCAATTTTTCAACATTATCACAGCTTCAGTATGAAATCAGAATAGCTGTATTAACCTCAGATTTTTTTAAAATTAAAATCTTTATTCTTTTTTTTGTTTGTAGCTCAGAATGACAACTTGAGTTTCAAACTAGCATAAATGAACATTAAGTTTTTTCAGAAACATTCAAATTTTTTTTTCTTAATAAATTAAATAATTGATATTTAGCTTCATAAAAAAATACAACACTAAAATATAAACTTCATTTTGAAATTACCCGAGTTTTTTTTACTAACAAAAACTTAAATAATCTTTATACAATGGGTATTACTTGCATTTTTAAATTTCCAAATTGTACATATTTTATTTGTAATAATAATGTATAAAATGTAATCATTATAATTTTAATTATCTAGATAGAGAAACTCAGTTTGAAAATACATTTTAAACTGATGAGGTGAAACAATTTATCCAATACTTTTTACCATGAAATAACAAATGTTGGGCATTCACATAGCAGCAAACACTCTAAGTTATAATATGTTTTATCAATTTCTATTGATTTTGGAAAATTCATTTAAAAGATAACTGGAGAAGTATCAATTAGTACTGACAAAATTTCTTTGACAATGAAATTTGTTTCTTAGAACACAACACAAAATTCTCTTCATATAATTTCATATAAAAAAATCAGAGAATTGAAACTTTAAGAAATCAAGCACAATAGCATATATGTTATTTTTGAAAATAAAATATTTATTAACAATGCCACTAAATATTTAAGATAATTTTTTTTTGTGCAAATATATTCAATCTATAATAATATTTAGAGTATTTCATTTGGCAGAATTATATGTTTTGCAGCTTTCACTGTACCATCAAGTTGCCTTATTGTTGAGTATAATGTTGTATTTATGCATAAATACTAACATAATGGGAAAACACAGAGGCATGCAAGAATGATCAAGAGAATGGAATGAGAAATAGATAAAATATAAAACACAGTCATCACCAGATAGAAGTTTTGATGGCCACAAAAGAAATTATAGCATTTTCTGTAAACAAAATCAAATCAAAAGATGTTGTTTTCACCTTTAATGCTATAGAAGACCAACACATTTACACTCTACTTCACATTTTATTTCCACTTTCAGCACAGATTTATGATTTATTACCATAGCAATCCTTAAATTGACTTTTTTTGCAAGTGTTTTTATCTTTCTCCCCCGTTTTTTTTTTCTTTTTTCTTTCCTTCATATGCTTTACACATTTTTTTATATTTATCTCTACTTTCTGTTTTGTATTTTTATATTTTCACCTGTAGCTTTTCTTTTGTCAGTATACCAGAACGTATATGCAATACATAATATTGCCAGCTTGAGAAACTTGAATGAATTTTTACCTCCGCGAAATGAATTCTTCCTATAGTAACCTGTTTCTATGACGCCCGCCATAAACATAGATGAACGTCTAGCAGAGTTCTTGTGATGGGCAGACAGTATGTGACTACAGAAATTTATAAAAACATTCTCTTCAAACAAACATTCAACACAAACTTTATGGAAGAATTTTAGCAAAATTGAGTGAATATAAAGCTCAAGAAATAAAATCAAAGAATGAAATACTTTTAAAATTATCTATACTTATAATAAAGCTCAATGTGTGTGTGTGTTGGCACTCTACAGGCCAGACCGTTGGACCTACAGCTACCAAATTTGGTACATGTAGGTACTTGGAGGTCGGGAATGTGCACCTCGGAGCCCTTTTTTTGAATTTTAAATTAGAATTTGAATTAATTAAAATTCAAGCAAAATTTCAACGTTTTTCCGTTATAACTTCCGAAAATATTATTGCACAAACATGATTTTTATATCAATTTAAAGATTAAAAAATTAGCTTTCTAACGGTATCAGTTTTTTTAATTTATAACGTAAGCTTCTATTTTTAACGAATTTTTAAAGAAATATTTTAACCATGTTTTTATCACGTGACGGGATAAAATAAAAGAATGCCGGAAGTTTGAATAAAAAAACTATCGTCGCAAAATAAATCTAAAGAAATGCAACTTTTAACACGTGACTGGATAAAATAAAATAAATATAAATGTGATATTTTCTAAAAAAATAAATGCCAAGCAAAGGATTGTATGATCGTTTGCAATATCTAAATAATTACTTCAATAAATCTTCTTTACGGTAAACCTGATCGAATTTAGATAGGATATGCATTGGAATCCGACTTAATGGGATATTTTTATTATCGTTTGCAATATCTGTATCATTAATTCAATTTTTTTTTTTCATTATAAAATGTGATAATTTCTAAAAAAATAAATGCAAAGCTAAGGTTTCTATAAAATCTGCAAGAGCACGTCAAATTGAAAAAATTAGTTTTCTTCACTGTGTTGTCATCATTTTGACAGAAGTTCAAATTAAAAAAATTTAAAAACTATCATTGCAAATTAAATCGGAAGAAATGCAACTTTTAGCACGTGACTAGATAAAATAAAATAAATATAAAATGTGATCTTTTCTTTAAATCAATCCTTAAAACTGACTGATTTATAAAATTAAAGAATATTATTAGGAAAACGCTTTCTTTTAGAACTTTCCGTCCATCATCTCAAAGAAAATATTAATTTCAGGCCAATCAATGCCCGGAGTTACTTCAAGGCTAATGAATATGTGATTTAATTGAAAATGTTAGAACCCATTACTCATGGCGAACCAGCTGGTCTCCAAAGGCGGCTAGTATAAAATAAAATTAAGAGTTAGTTCCCTTAGTTCCAACTAAAGGCATAAGCTAGCCAGCAAAAAATTAAATAAACAATACTAAATAACAACTAATCATATAAATACAAGACACAAACTTTAACTAAATGCTCATATATGACATGATATTTTGTGATATTCGAGTTTTGATTTTTGTCAACCCGGTACAAGCTAATAACTCGTTCAGGAGTATACCCTGCAAACAAACCTCCATCCTTCTTGCCTATGAGATGATGACTTATGAAAACTAATACATAAATCATATCACAAAAGGACTGCAGAAAAAATAACTTGTTTCAAGATTTATCGTCAATTTCCAAAAAGACTGATAGACAGCATACCTCATTCCCATTCATTTTGCAAAACATCACTTGTTAAATGAGTCATTTTTTACATTTCGTTTTGCACCTTATGTGAATCCCTCATTATGAGAAAAGTCACTTAGTAAAGGTTTGTTTTTATGTATATATAAAAATTATAAGTAAATATTAAAACTAGAAATAGAATGTAAACCAGGTGAATGACACATTAAATGGAAATCAATGGAGATTGCGAGAGGAGTTATAACATTTTCTGCAGACAATTCTGGACAATTATATGAAATTATTTTTTCCCCCTTAATGCTTTAGTAAAGCAACATTATAAACATAAAAAGATGATATGCCTGAGATACAAAATTAATCAATAAATGGAAAGAATAATACATAATACAACAAGGCATAGCAATAATAGAAATAAAGAAAAATAAATAAAACAGAAAAGAGACTGAAGTAATTGAAGTTTGCATTACATGATACACTTCAACTACATCAACCTCTCTCTCTCTCACATACACATATATTGCAAAAACAAATAAAATTTTAACTATTTATACTGACAATAAAAATATAACATGAATATATAATTTTTAAAAAATCACATTGAAAGAAAATGGTTATTTGAAGTATTTATGAATAAAGACACTATCAAATATTTCAAGGAAATTTTCAACTCACTCCTTGAAGTTTTATTTCTCTAAAATCTATCTCTTCAACAAAAGGATTGCGAGCCATTGCTGAGTAAGATGTTTGGAATTTTAATCTATATATTTCATCGTGTGTAGATAAATTCATCAGCTTCAAATACCTGAAAGAAAAAAAAAAAAACATTATCCTTAAAATTTTATTCTGGAATTTTTTTAAATGTGTATTTTCTGTGTTTCATTAAAATTCAAAAGTTTATTATGCTTAATAATTTTATAAAAACAATACTCTCATTTGAATTAAAATTAACTAAAATTATATGTGTATAATATCAATAAATTTTCCATGTTCTGCCTTTAGTTTCTTATTCTAATCACATCATTACCATAATTTAATGCGTGAACAATTCTAATAAAAAGAATTTAAGAACCTGAATTTATTTTTGTTTTAATTATAAATTGCTAATTTTAAAATTTCTGGTTGGTTTCTCTTATTTTTATACTGATTTCAGAAGAGATGCATTTCTGGATATACATCCCTAAAATAATTTCTTAAAAGTTATATTAAAACCTTTTGTGACATTAAAAGATATGGTTCAAGGTTGAAGAAAAATACTTGTTTCACTGATCAAAGTAGGATTTTTTCTACAGTAATTACTTCCATTCAACCATATGGAATATGGATATCAAGAAATGTGCAATGAAATACTCTTTAAAATTCTACATGACATTTGGATAATTCATTTGAAATATTTTTCAGTAATTCTCTTAAGAACTCTTTTATTCCTCACAAGTGTATCACAGAGAATTAAATTCTTATCATCCAGAATCTTGCACAGAAAGACTTGAAACAGATTGTACATGGGAAATCTTTATAATAGCATGTTTTCATTTTAAGAACAGTAAACACCAGAAGGAATAGTACAAATTCAAAATTAAATTGATCTCTTTTAAACTTTCAGGTACTACTGCATTAATGAAGATATATTTGATATTTTTCTGCAAGGGCCACATTCATATTTAAGATTTAGAAATTCTAATATTATTTAAATTCATAAAACTAAATCAAGCATTTAAATTTCAGATTATTCTAATGATTCTTTAGTTTATATTTTTATTTTAAAATTTCTTTAAATCTTTGCAAATTTTTGAACATAAAATTACAAATAAACTTTTATTTGCTGGAAAATTTTCTTAAAGCCTATCTCAATCAAAATTTTCTTATTTCAGTCAGTCTTAGGAAAAGCTAACATAAAGATTAAATAAACATCAAGGAAAAAGGCTTATTTTCTCTTTTAAAGTCTAATTTTAGAAAGAAAAAAAGGACTCAAATATCACATTACCTAAGGGTTCCTATAAAGACGTATTCTGATATAGCTTCCTTATTAATCTGAATAACTATAATAAATTAATTAATAATAATAATAAAAATTAAATTTTTATTATAATATCAGCTAATTTACTGAAAGCATTTAAAAATATTTATACAATTTATGCAAATTAAACTAATACTGGAGAATGTTTGAACTAAAAGAAAGTATAAATATATGTTTTTCTGGGTAAATTGCTACTCATTTGAAAAAGAAATTTACTATTCAGCTACAAGTAATATATGTAGCAAATATGAGAATAGGATCAAAGTTACAAAAACTTGTAATACGACAACAATTTAACAAGGGCATAAAGATGGACATTACTCAAGTATGCTTTTCAAACATTTGTTTACAAAATTACTTCATTTTATTTTCCTTTTGAGCTTTTATTTTAAACTTTTACATAAAGTTATTTTGTATATTTCTTCCAAAAAATTTTTTTGGAAGAAAATGGTTGTAATGTTAAAATAATACCAGAAAGGCTTTAAAATACCCTTTTCCAAGCAAAAAAGAATCCTTAATAAAAATTAAATATTCACATAATCCAGAGTTTTTATGTCATTTTAATATATAAAGCATATATATAACAAAATTTCAAAATAAATCAGAAAGTAGTTTCTACTTTATGTAAATTTGGCAGCTTTACAGAATAATTCAAACAGTTGCATTCAATTGTAATATAATTATTCCTGAGAACTATGAATACTTGGTTAATCTGTGTTTTGGGTCCCCTGCTTGGCTTATTTTCAAAAAGTCGCCAACTGGCATATTTTTGCATAGTGTCTCCCTGTGCATTCAACTCCACGAGACAACAAGTAAAAATGCGCCAACTGGTGACATTTTGAAAATAAGCCAAGCAGCGGACCCAAAGCAATTTTCACCGAATACTCTTTGCCTTAAACACAGTCATATTCTTTATTTCCCCTCTTTTTAAAAATATTATTTAAATTTTAAATTAAAGTTGTTTATAAACAATTAAGAAATATTTTAGTTGTTTATATTCCATGTTTAAAAGACAATATAAAAATCTAAAGCATCCTGGACAAAGAAATGTTGGTTAAAAAATAATTCAAACAGAAACTCTAGGAAGAAAAAATTTTTAAATCACATATATAATATCATGAAGTATCACACTAACTTACAAAGTTTGTACTTCCATGTTATAATTTTACTAAGGAATACAAATGAAAATATATAATCATTAAGGGGGCATAAGGCATTTTCTTAAATGTAATTTGGAAGGAATTTATTTGAATTTTTTTTTTCATTTAATACCTAAACAGTACATTTAATAATCAAAATGCGTCATTAACAAAAATGATTTATTTCTTTTAAATTAAAACAAAAGTAAATTGATAAAAATTCATAAAATAAAAAAAAAACTATTAGTGTGTAAATTAGCATATATGACATGTGATAATAGTTATTAACACTTTTTTTTTCATGGTGTGAATAACAATCAGAATTATTTAATCCAATCCCCCCAAATAATAGAATATTAGCCAGATGAAATATAATAGTGAGCGGAAAAAAATCCCTTACGAATGAACCGGTGCTACGATCGTCACAGAGACAAAAAATTTAATGCATTTGCACAATTCTAAAACTAATTATGATGAATGAGTGGCAAACTAATACCATGCCTATAGGCCCTTAAGGTATGCTATATAACTAATGGGAAGCAGCGAAAATATCATGTTAAGTCTCAAACCTCAAATATCAACACTGGAAGCTAGAGATAAAATATGAAATGATTAATTCAAAGTTTTATGTGCAAGCTTTGAAAAATATATTCATTGATTAAATAATGAAACTTCTCAAATAAAACCATAAAAGAAATTAAATAAAATATTCCAATTTTTTATTTTTTATTTCAAGCATATTTGCTATAATATTGATTTTGTATGAATAATTATAAAGTAGAAGTAATTAATAAAATATAGTTTTAAAGTCACGACAGTTTCATTTTCGTTTAATTTTCCCAAGAAGGCACATACTTTTAGATTGAAATAGCTATGATTTCTGCCCATAGTGGAAATTAAAGAAATAAGCACACATTTTAACATGCGCAGCATGAAAACAAACCACGATTTTAAATTCCGTCACATTTTTTCAAATCGAACTCGCTTTGCATCACACCACAAAATAAAACGAAAGTAAGGGGTGGGAAGGGGAAGGCAATACTTTTGTATTGCCAAATTAAAAATTGTAACTATCTGAAATTCTCAATAACTCCAAGTTTTGTTTTGACATCTAACATTTGACTATAAAATGTAATTTAAAAATTAAATATATACAATGATATGAATTTTTTGGATATGAAAAATTCATTTTCTTTCATTTTTAGCATATTGAGGGATTTTGATATTCCATAGAATACTACTAATGCATGTTTTCTTTTTTCGATTGATGAAAATATTATCTAAACATTCAGGAATTTCTAATGAATATACAAAATGTTTATTATTCTAAAAAAATTTGAAATTTTGTGAAAGTAGCTGCTGACTTGAAATAAAAGATTCCAAACTAAACTTTAACTTCAACTTAGCCGGTTTTGTAATTTTGCGTGAAACGTTCCTTGTTAATTATTTGGAAATTTTGGAATAAAAGGTAATTTTTCCAATAAATTGCTAGAATTTCCTATAATCTTCATATTATTCATGTCACTTTAGCCTCTTATTGCTTTAATAGCTATTTAAGAAATTATTTGGTTTAATTCCTAATGTATTTTAAGTTATGCTTAGGCTTATGTTTACATTATTCCGCCCAAAGCATTTCCCATATTTAACGTGCATTCCGAGTCAATGTTCCTGCGTGCAGTTAATATATTTTGACATAAAAGTGAATGTGACATGAGTGAAGCTTTATTTTCTGATCTAATTCGTATGAACTCTCTTTCGGGTTGAGTTTATTGTTAAATTCTTCATCCTCTCTGCTATTCATTGGATGCTAAAATATCAATGATTTTCACGCATTTAGTTTGGGGATATATTTATTACATAGTGATAGCATACAATAAATATTGAATTGCCTACTGAGAGAATGCCATTAAATGGCGTAGTTATTGCTTTATTATTTAAAAGGGAATATGTTGTTGATATTAAAAATTTGTTTTGTTGATGTTTCTCTAACATTTAATTCGGTTGATATTATCTATATACGGCTACTGATATTTTTTTTGCACATTATGTGTTATTTTTGGGTTACCTTTTTGGGTCGATCCTATTTTAGCCCACCTCTGACGCCAATTTAAAAACTCGCCAAATTATCAGCGATAATGACATTAAAATGGCAACCCTGACGGCATCTGAAGAGAAATGCGGCAACCATACGGTTTAAATCAACCTCTTAACCTTTTAATTCAAATACTTTTGATTTGGCAAGATTTTGAAAAATTGGCGACATTTTGAAAAAGTCGCCAGAGGTGGGCTAAAATAGGATTTTACCAACTTTTTTATGTCACAAAATCATGTCATAAAATTATACCAATCTTTTTGTGTGTGTGTGTGTCTGCAGACTGAAGTGTGTAGACACTCTTAAGATTGATTATTTTATTGAAAACATTGAAAAAAAAAACGTCATATTTCTTGCCAGTCGGAGCTATTTACCATTTTAATTTTAAAGAAAAAAATGTTAAATATTGTTTTTCTTAAAGAATGCATTTAGTTGGATTTTAATTTAAGTAATAAAGTAGCTTTTAAATGTTTAATTTTTTTTAAAAACAGAAATAATATATTACAAAACACAGAACCTTGTTATATCACAAAAAAGTTTAATGGTTAAATTGAAATAGAAATTGACAAATAGAAATATGGTCCACGAATTCAAATGTTTGTTTACCCAGACTGGTGAATAGGGGAGTACAGATGGGGAGGAACAACAATAAAAAAATTGCATGAAAACAATTTGTTCTCGCAGTATAAAAAATATAAATCACCAATTTGTTGCCTTCACATTTTGATCTTTGGTTATTTATTGTTTTCAGTTATTCAAAACCTCTTAATGAAAATAGGATCATGTTGCATAATATAAATGTATATGGTATTTTTTTGTTTTTGTTTTTAATAGCCTTACCATTATTGTTAGCATATGCTTAGTGTGTGTGATTTAACTTTATAGTAATCTAATTATATATTTGTTTTATAGTATAACTTGGAAAAAATAATGGAAGAAGAACGTAGCAAGAAAAAAGGTAAATATTTTTCAGAATGTTTCTTTTTTTTCCCTCTCTCATCCTGACAGTTAATACAATAGAAAATAATTTATATGTTGAAGGAATCTGCATTTCTTAAATATGGGAGTAAAAACTTTTTGTTGCTGTCTTAATTAGCTGTTAAAATTTAATAAAATATTTATAATTAAATTAGTACTTTCATTGTAACTGCATATCATTACCTAACTTTTGATTCCTTACTACCATGACTTTTCGGCTTATAACTGTATGCCTTTGGCAAACATAGTCAATAGACTAATATGGCATGTTTTGCAATTAGAGAAGAGTTGGGAGGAATGGGACAGCTGCATTTAAGTGTAAAAAAATTAAAAAAAAATTAGAATCTATTTCTAGTTTCTGTATTACACAGAGCAGCAATAGCCTTTTACTTGATCTTAATTGCTAAACCATCTAAATTTGTTTTGGGTTTAATTTGTAAAATAAAAATGTGTTAGATAAACTCAAAGGTATTGTATTTACAAACTAATAATCATATTAAATTTAAATGTAGCATTCATTATGTGATTTACATTTTAAAAGAAAATTCTGCAGAGGGATGAATGGGACCATATCAATTGGGTGGAATTGAACATGCTGGAGAATACATTTTCTAAATAATAAATATGCTAACAATTAATGCTTTTTGTTTTTCTTCATGTTTATTGAAATTAATTGTTGGGGGTGTTGCAATGCAGTAGTAAGTTGATGTTGATGATTTAAAATTTATTAAAATGTATAAATTAGAATGCATCATATATATATGCAATGATTTTTTTAATATACACTATAAAACTGCCAACTTCATCATTTTCTCATTCTCCAAGCAATTGGATAAAAAGCTTTAATGTTTGTAATATTCTTTTATAGATGCCTAAATTTCCCCTTTCTGATATATACTTATCAAAATCCCAAACTAAATTCACAAAGGGGTATAACTCTGATTAACTACTGCTCTTGTGTTGTAATGTGGAAAGATGTCTTTCGACATCATTTCTTCCTTGTATACTAATTATGCCTCCTATAGTTAAATAATTCAATGTTTAAAATTAATGCTGGCCTCAATTTTTTTAAATCGTTTTGCTATACAAATTTAAAATTGGAAATTTTTATTCAGTTTTATGTTTATTATTATTTTTAAAATAGTTGAGTTTTGGGTTAAAGTGTAGCACGGTGTGCCCCCGAGTTTATCGCCAATATGGTAACCCAACGAACTTTCTTACAGTAACCCTAATTCTGTTTTGTTTACTACTTTTTACAATAGTTGAGTTGTTCAGGAACTACAACTGTTTTATAATAAATTTAATATTTCAAATATCGATTTCAGATTATTTACATTTTGCTTATTTATTTAATTTAAAATTTAATTTACAAAGAAAGTTTAGAATAAAATTAATATTCATTAAAATAACATTTATTTCATTTTTTGTGTTAATATTTACAAAAATAATTTTTCGTTTTCACATTTTAATTATCACTATGCGAATTCGCAAATCGTCTGCGTTTTCGTATTCAAAGAAGTCTGCCATGGGATTATTCGCAGTTCTCGTAATTCTTTTGGTGTTCCAACGTTTGGTTCCCGCGAAATATTATTATGTCTGCAATCGTACAGGAGTGGATTTTGGTAGTTGGGATGGTAGGCACTATTTCGAACCTCTGAATGGATGAAGGGGGATTGGAATATTTTTTTTATGAGTTGATGAGGCTTGGAAAGAATGCTTTGAGTGTTATGAAGTGCTTATGAAAAGATTAAATAAAGCAAGTAAGTACATTAAATATTAAAAATTCTGTATAATATTCGTTCCTATAACATCATTTATTCTTACTTGTAATATTATTATGCACTATTCCTTAATCCATACCGTCCAATTGTTCAATTTGCTAGCGAAGCTACTGCATTCCCGCTCCGTATGAATGCGAAGCCCTAGGATGTTTTTTAAAGTTAAAATATACTGCCCGGTGCCTTCTACAGATGCCGAAGGCATCTGTAGAAGGCACCGGGCAGTGTTAAACAAATAATTATAATTAGTTAAACATTTTAAATAAAAAGGCGGAAAATGGCAACCGTAACTGTTCCGCGGAACCGTTTGTTTATTTTGTCCGCCATCTTTGTTGGCGACTTGGCATCCTTGGCGCAGCAAGGGGCACACTATTCTACACTTTTACCGAGTTTTGAAATATTTTACATTTTTATGCTCTTTGTAGGAAACAGTATTCTATATTTGTTTTTTTTGGAATTTAATTAAAAATTATAAGAAATGTAATTTAAATTTTTGATGTATATGAATGTATCAATTGGTATTAATGTGAAGAGATAAAACTGATTTTTAAATGAATTAATATTTTTAATGAAATAGGTGAAATACTAAAAAGTTCAAATAATTTAAATGGTGGTTCTTAAATTTATACAGTATATTTAGCCGTTAATAGTTTAAAGGATGCTCTTTTTTACTATATTTCATTTTATTATTTTGTTTTTTTAATCATCATAATCATTAAAGTACTGGGTGATACAAAAGTCTAGAACAGCTTAAAAAATAATTCAAAAAGGAATAAAGATAAAAAGATGCAGTTTACTCCAAATAAATCGTAAAGAAATCGGATTTTGTGTGACACAATGAAAAAAATTATTCCATTTTCAATTAAGAGATGGCACTGTAAGGTCACTGATATTGGATTATGCAAGTAGTATAAAAAGAGCAGATTCATCAGCTAGTTAAAATTGAAATGCTGTCCTTAGTAGAGAAAGCCATATTGTTTAAACTTTTACAAAAATATAGAAAGTTCTAGTCTGGCATTGGGAGAATGAAAGATATGAAATGGTAAAGGACTAATGACATGCTCTGCATTGGTGATACAGAAATTTGAAGCAACATGTTTGGCTTCACATCCAAGAAGTGGTCAACCCATAACATCTGCTACTATTGTCCCAATAGTCAAACAGATTGTGCAATCGATGCGAGCCGTTTCTGTACACAGGTATTACAGTGCTCAAAAAGTTTCTGAGCAGACAGGCCTTTCATATGAATCTGCATTGTGAATAACATCAAAATGATATCCATACAAGCTGCAGCATAACCAAGTATTTTTTTTAATGGGACAGCAGCCGGAATGGCTTCACACTGTGGTTGGACAGGCAAAGTGTATTTCGCACTGTCTAGCAGTGTGAACACTCATAATTGTCATGTGTGGAGCACAGAAAACCTACATGCATTTATTGTAGAACCCCCCCCCCCCCCTGTATTAGCCTGACGTAGTTTCTAAGTTGACTAATTTTTAATCAGTCCTTTTTGTTTTGTTTTTTTCTGAGAAAGTCACCGAGATAGGTTTAAAAACAGTTTTTGTTGCTGGTGAATGATATACTGCATTGTTGCTGAACAAGATTATTCCAGAATTACTAATACATCTGGGACTGCAAACAATCAACTTTATGTAAGATGGAGCCCTACTGCATATTTTTGTACCAGTGCAATGACTGCTGCGCTCAAAATTTGGGAGAATTGCATTATCAGTCTGAAATTTTCAAAACATTGTCTCCAAGATATCTCAGTCTGACACCTTGTGACTTTTAGCTTTGGGATTACTTGAAATCCAGGGTATACTGTGACAAACCACAAACATTGTAAAATTTCAAAGATGTCATCTGCCAACATGTGCGAGTAATACCAAAGGAAATGTTGAATGCTGTATTGTTCCTCATCTAACAGCTGTGTTTTTAAATTATGGACATCACGTTGAACAGTTGTAAAATTCAGCAACTTGTTATTTGAATAAGAATCTGTTTATCAAATAAAAAATTCTAATGTATCCTTGTAGTATCCGAGATTAGTGATACTACAGTGCCATCTTTAGTGAAAAACGGTAAATTTTTTATTGTGTCATAAAAAATCCAGTTTCTTTACCACTTATTTGGTGTAAACCACATCTCTTTATCTTTATTTGTTTTCCAATTGTTAATTTTTAAAGCTATTCCAGACTTTTGATCACTGATTAAAATTTATTTTTATACTTATTAAACAAACTTTAGTTTAAGTATGAGACAAGATTCAATTGCTTTGTATTTTTTTTGAATGTGAAAATCTTATATATTTTTTTGTTTTATGTAGCAGAATCTGAAACCAACAAAACTTCTGAACTTGAAAAATATTGGCAAGTTGTAAAAGATAATCCATCTGATTTTGGTGGATGGACTTACTTGTTGCATTATGTGGAACAAGAGGTATTGACATATTTCTTAATCTATTCTTTTTTGCATTAAAATCAAATAATTAAGATACAATATTTTTGTGTTGTAGGGCATTTAAATTCCTTTCAGTAACCAAGTTTGAATTAAAACATAGAGCTATTCGAATCTATAATTCATAATGAATGTTAAAAATAAGGATGGTCATTAAATAACTTTCCGTATTAGAAGTTTTCCCTTGTTTTTATTTGCTGTATGTAATCGAAAGAAACAACTTATGTTAAAGAATAGCACACCAGCTTACTGCAAAAAAAAAAAAAAAAAATGCATTTCTTAATCATGATATGTCTGACATCATTATCATTAAATACACATGTAAAAATTTTGAAATGTGTGTGTAATGATGTCGTACACATAATAGGGGAAAGAGTTTATGTTAATGCACGCCATAATATATTCAAATAGGGGGGAAAAAAAGCAAAATTTTCCAGGAGGCAATTTTTTTCCTAAAGGTTAAGAATGCAATTTTCAATTTTAACTTATGAAAGATTCAGTAGAGGGCTTTTCTAATAACATTGTTAATTATAAATTGCCTCATTTCACATTTTTTTAGTGGACCTTTCTTTTAGTTGTATATTTTGATTTTTGTTTGTTTTGTTGCCTACCTTTAGTGACCAGCGGATTTGCGAGGAAATTTTTATTAAATCTCTTCTTATAACTATGATTTTATCTTGAAAATATTTTTAGGTTCTAATTTGTGACATTTACAAAGGCTATTCTAATAGCATTATATCTGTTTATTTCACTATCCATATCAACTATCGTACTTAAGTCAAATTCTATGCCAGACGGTGCTAGGAAAATAACTTTCAGTATAATTTATATTCTGGATTACAATATCTGTTATACAAGTGAAGTTACAATACCAATTTTTATGATAATGTAATTTTGCTTCCTTTTTCTCCAATAAAGCTGTGTGAATGTAAATTGATTCCTTCATCCTTAACATTGAGTAATGGAAGAAAATCATGAAATGGGTTGAAAGGGTTTGAATAGTTGTAATTGTCAAAAGCTATGAAATTTAAAATTTCACAAACTTTTTCAAATAATAAAGTCAAACTTTTTATATCAATCTGTAAGGGGTTAGAAAAAACGTTTTAAACTTTTAGCCTGTTTTTTTAATGTATTGTTATAAAAAAGTGTTTGAATAATTTTTCTTTTTGTTTTTCTGTTGCATGCCAGAAATTTTGCAATAGGTTTTTAATTAACTTCCTAATGAGCTACATCCTGGTGACAAAATTTATTTGGAACAATCATAAATTAATTTGACATTTTCTTGAAGATCATTTTAAAAAGTAGTTTAAAATTACTTGCAAAATTTGTATTGAACAAGCACACAAGATAATCATTGAAAACGTGTTAATAAGTACCATTACTGAAATTACTAAATAAACGATTTTATTCAATACGTGCTGAAAATTTCATTTTTATTAGTTTAATTTGCAGTAATAATTCATTTTTTAAAAAATTTGAGTTTTTGTCAATCTGAGGGCAGCCTATTGATAAAATAAATTTTTCTGTTTACACTTGTTATGTGCGTGTGTCACTTAAATCTTATTTTTATTGCTGAAAGATATAATTAAATTATTTTTTTTTAAATTCATTAAAAAAATTTATTTGTTGATTAAAATGTTAGCATCACCTAAAAGATAGTTTTTTGACATTTAATAAGGTGTAAAAAATCAATTTTGTGCTATAATATTTTCAAAGGTTGTGGTGGGAAAGGTCAAATTTTCACTTAATTTTTAATTTGAATTCTAATTAAAAATTTGAAAAAATCTTTCCGAGGTGCACATTTTTGACCCCCCCAAGGCAGTGATGGGGAAACTACGACCCGCAGAAAGGTTTAATCCGGCCCGTTTAAGAATGCCGTTGTGAGAATGTTTGAACCCATTTTTACTTCGTAATGTGACGACCCGCATAAAAACTACCTGCGACGATATTCAAAACACAATAGTATTCTGGACAAATCCATCCGACCCAAACAGCTGACTCTTCTTCGCTCGAAACTTCCAGACACTCTCGCATTTTCGATTCATTGTTCTGTTTTTCCGAAAGAACCGCAAAACTCCAATTTCCGAACAATCCTTGCAGGTAGGTATAAATACAATCAAGGCCGCCCGAAGATGATTTGGTTAGCGACTTAGTCAGTCATCTGCAACGACCCGTTGTGATTCGAGTAATTGTTTGTGTAATCCCCGAAACTCCCACTGCCTCAACAAACACCTTTTCAACAATGAAGCTTAGCAAAACTTCTTTAAGAAACAGAATTACAGATGAGCACCTTTCATTAGTTTTAAGAATTTCTGCTTCGCAAATGGAACCGGACTATGATGAACTTTTGATAAAACAGTCTCAATTTCATTTTTCTCATGCACCATCAACCAGTAATGACACCAGAAAATTAAGTGATAATACTTCACATCAAGAACTACACTAAATTCATTTTATATTTTGTGCTTATAATTTTCTTACCTTTTGCTTTTTTACTATTAAAATAATAAGTGTATGTAATAATATTTGTATATGTTTATAGAACACATAAACTTTTTAACGATTAAGCATTATTCTTTGGCCCGCTACGATCGTCTAGTTATTACAAATGGCCCGTCTTAAAAAAAGTTTCCCCACCACTGCCCCAAGGTATATATGTGCCAAGTTTGGTAGCTGTAGGTCCAACTGTCTGGCCTGTAGAGCTTCAACACACATACACATTGAGCTTTATTTTAAGTATAAATATGTTGCACATAAGATTGTGTAGGTAATAAAACAAGCAATCATGTCATACTTGTATTAAACATAAAGTAACCATGACTGACTGAAGGCAAAATATGCTGACATTTTAATAATTCCATATTGATTTTTAAGAAGTTACTTTATTTCTTTATGCAATTAATAAATGCTTTAAAATGTGTTGCAATTTTCAATTTCAATTTTCTTGAAATTTTTAAAAATTTTATTTCAGAATAATATTGAAGCAGCAAGGAAGGCATTTAATACATTTTTCAAACATTATCCGTATTGTTATGGATACTGGAAAAAATTTGCAGACATGGAGAAAAATTTAAACAATTTTGAAGCTGCTGAGAAAGTAAGTTACTAATCGATATTAAACATTAAAAACCCTTTTTCTATAAATGGGGGAAAAAGTAAACAAGAATTTTAATGAAGTTATGAATCATTAATGTACATTTTGAAGATTGATAGTCAGATTTGATTCAAATTTTATTTAAATCTGTCTATACAGTAAATACAGGGTCTTGTGAATAGACTGATTTTAAAAATGTTTAACAGGAAAACAGTTGTGTTAAAAAAAAATCTTGCTGCAAATTTATGTAACAGAGCAATTTTTCTTCCCACAATTTCTTGTTGTTGATAGATGTTGCTGAATGCATTAAACACAAATCAAATAAGTGGAAATCAAGGTATAATATTTTCGAAATGTTTACCAACAGCACGACATATGTCGAAATTAGTAAGCATTTTTCTGGAAAGTTGCCAATGGAATGACTGCACATGAATCATTTATTAGACAGTGTATTTCCTTTCCTGTGAATCATAGTTATATGGCTTTGAAAATATCCCTCTATGAAACAGAAAACGTTAGCAGTACAGTGAAGCCACATGGCATCTTACATTAAACAAGGATGTTGCAGATAATTGACTAAAATATTTTCCATGCCCACAAAATTGGCCAAAATTTGAATATATAACCAAGCAGTCATCGTATTATGTAGAACAATTTAGAAGTCATATCATTAAAAAGGATCCATTTATACCTCTTTTGGAAACATGCTCGTACAGTCATTTTCAGAGACTTGAATGAGAATGATTTTGTAACACACCCATAGGGATTTTCAGTTTTCCCAAATTCACCTATTTTGCTTATTTACAAATCCATCGACATGTGAATAAGCTTCATTTAAAAACCATATGAAGTTCATATGAATATTGTCATAGCCAATCATACCCAGCAGTTCATTTGTAAACATGTTCTCTGAGGATATAGAGTAAAGCTGTTGCCGTGTTTGAATTTTCTGCTTGTACAAAGCCCAAGCTTAATTCACTGGTACAACAGCCAATGTGGGCATAGGTCTACGATATCCATATCTGCTTTCTTGACCAAGGACCCTGAGGTGCAAGATATATGTTATGATTAGATTTCAAACTTAAATTCGCAGTTCATTTTCAATTCAATTAGCTAAATAAACAGTAAATGCTCTTACTTGTCAGAAAGAAAACTGGAGGCAACAAATGGATTTTCTGCATTTTGTTTAGAACAACTAGCATGTGTACAACAATAAACAAACACGACTACATATCGCACGGAAGATAGAAAGATTAAATCTTGTGAACAAACCCAGAGGGGGGCACAGCACCCTTGAGTGGATAACCTTGGACCACAAGGGATGAAAAAAAGTTTCAACATAAGTCCTGGTTAGGTGATCAGCCGAACATTTAACTATAAGTATCTAGTTTCCAACCATGGTTAGTCCACAGTTTACCGATCCACTGAAACGCTAAGTCGACCTTTCCCAACCTGAGGAACAGAACTAAGCACTCATGTATTATCTTATTCGTCTGAGTAATTTCACTTACTGCTGCAGTTTGGTTTGGACTAATTTTTTAGGAGCACATTTAATTGTTTTCCTGATGGTCTGTACATTTGCTTCTGTAATTGTTTGGTGTTGTCCAATTACTCTGGCTTTCTCATCTGCAATGCTCTCTTTGTTTAAATTTTTTGTATAATTGCTTTAAAGACTTGGAATTGATATGGAAAGCTTCTGGTTGCAGTAATACTCTTTCCTGATAGATGGAAACTAAAACAAGAACTATTCTTCCACCAACGAGTATGCCATTTTCAAAGCTTTTCTACTGAATATACAGTTAAGCTCTCTACTACTCATCCAATCAGAGAACATTTCAAAGGCGAAATAGTATTGAGGTTGTATATTTTGATGACCTGCATGTGTTAAAAAGTATTAGTTACTTGCAGTGCCATTTATCAATAACTTCTGTTACTGAAAACTGCTGTATACAAAAATTTATGCGTTTCATATAAATTTACAATAAAAGGTTTTTTCTTCTAAATCTTAACTGTTTTCCTATTATGCATTTTTAAAATCTTCAGTTTATTACATGACACCCTGTATTTTAAGCTATAATTATAAGGTCCATTTAATCACAGTCTATGCATATATATTTTTAAGTAACAATTTTTTTATTTAATTTTTAGCGTTTGCCTCTATTGCTTTTAGGAGTTTCAAGACGAGGATGTCTAAGAATTTGAAATGCGAAATGTTGCTGGTATGAAAAGTGAAACACTAATTTGTGATGTGAAATTTCTGCTACAGAGCGATGAAAACTTCTGATAAAATATTAGTGTTTACTTTTATATTAGTATAATATAAGTATTGTTAAAAATGTTGAATGAAATACTTATTTTATGTGTTTTCTTTTTCAGATTTTTGAAGAGGGTACTAAAGCAATACCACTCAGTGTAGACTTATGGATACATTATATTAATTTTTATAAAAGTCAACAAAGTGATTCCGAAGATGCATATGAAAAAATAAAAGCGTTAGTATAATATTAGAAAACTTTGAAACATATTTTTATTTTATATATAATATATGTCTTGTTATTCTGTTATTCATTATATTTCCTATATACTGTTGTATTCATTTTATTTCTTAATGGGGAAAAAATCATTCAATCTGATTGCACTAAGAATATATGATTTAATTTGCATTGAATTAATAACAACGATTAACTAATATAAAAATGATTGGGGTTATTCCAATGCATCTAAAATTTCGATTCCTCTTCATGAATTGCCCTCCCCCCCCCTGAATCAAAAAAACAACTTTTTGACATTTTTTTTCATAGTCCAGTTTTTTTTTTTTTTTTTTTTTTTTTGTTGTTGTTGTTGCTCAAATTTTAAATATATATATATTCATCAAATTCACATTTTTGATTTTGGGTTCAAAAAATAAGCAAAGAAATGTGCTAATGTCAATACTATCTTTTGACACATATTCTTTCCTCTCAAGTTGCTTTGTTCTGTATTAAATTAAGTATCTCTTCCCTGTTAATGTTTTAATTCTTCACTTTTTCAATTTCATTCCTTCAATTGTACTGGTTTGAGTTGTTTTAACTATAATAATTTCATTTTGATGTAATGTTAAATAAACAATTTTCTCTCTCTGTGTGTATATATATAATATATAATTAAATTCTAAATATTCTTAAATATAATTATTAGCATTAGTCATATTTGATATTAACATTCTGACCTGTCAATTAAAGTGTCCAAGGAAATTTCTTTTGACTAATTATGAAAATTTTGCATCTGTTTATTTTTAAAATACTTGATTATATGCAAAAATTTTTCTTTAACATAATATGATAATTAGATAACTTAAATTATTTGTAAGTAAATTCAAAGTGTGAGTACCACATTCTTGGGTAATAACTCTCACTCTCAATACATATAATGTAGTAAAGATAATTAAGGAAATTTCTCACAACTTGATAATGAACAATAATGAAATTTCACACCAATTGCATCCTTTAGGCCTCATAGCAAGACGAGAGCTTTTGGATGTGAGAAGTTGAGAAAAAAGTTGTCTTGGTTAGTGTAGTGGCACATTCTTCCCGTCATGAATACACATAAATATACAAAAATTGAGTCAAACATTTCCTATAGAACATTTTAACTATTCATAATTAAGGGCTCTCATACAATGAATCCATCACAAATTGTAAAAGTAAATTTATATTACTTAATTTATTTGAATGCATAGTGCATTTCATGCACTAAATTACTATGCGACTACCTTAATTTAGTTACAGCTTCAATAATATAGGAACATTTCAGTTCGGATTATAAATTTATGATCATTATAATGTCAGTAAATATTTGAAATTGCATATAATCCTCTTTTACATGTTGAGAGATTAACACTCATTGGTTTGACATTTCCAGGAATTTAATGAATTGCTTAATAAAATTATATCATTTGTAACATTTCCCCAACTAGCTTTTTTTTTTAAATGTTTCATGTTAAATTTATTAGCATGTTACAATTTTTTGTATTATACAAGAAATGTTTTTTCTATATCTATTTCAATGTCACTCATTTTATTTTATAGGTTATTCAAAAGAGCTCTCGCTGCAGCTGGGAGAGAATTCCGCTCCGACAGATTGTGGGACTTGTATGTAAATTGGGAGGAAGAGAACAAAAATTTAAAAGAAGTCACGGCAGCTTATGATGAACTTTTAACTATTCCTACTCAGCTATACAGTCATCATTTTGAGAAGTATGTATTGTTCTTTATATGTGTTACTATAAAATTGATTGCATTTTAAAAATATTTTTGGCATCCTTTTTAATGATGATTTAACTCATTCACCTAAAAGATATGCAAGATTGATTGATTAGTTTTAAAGAGCTTCAGTTAGTTGTTATATTTCTACATGTGTTTATTCTTATAGAACATTTGCTTATTATATTTCAACATTATTACTAGTGAGTTATTAAGTGCTTTAATGTAAAAGTTTTAGACCTCTAAGGAAAATATGTGTTTATTTAATTTTATAATTGCTATAGTTGGAGGAAAATAGCCAAATGATATCAGGCAATGGATATTTCTGAATAATTTAAAATATTAATCTGTTCAAGCTATTACCTGTTTTTTTTTTTTTTTTTTTCATTTCATCCCAATCATTCAGTCATTATTTCAATCCACCTGGCAACTGGAGATAATATTATGCTTTTTCAATTATTCCAATGACATACTGTTTCAAGTTTATTTGTTTGAATGTAAATAAATATTTCTTGATTTTCATTTTCATTCTACCAAGTACTAATTGAAAATAAATTAAAGGTCTTATTGTTTCATTTAAATTATGAATATGGGAAGTCTACAAAATTTGATAGCTTGTGTGAAATTAGATTTTTAAAAAAGGCTGCAAATTTTATATATTATATAATTCCTTAATCAAAACTATTACAATAATGTTTAGTATGTAATACTTATGCTATATAATATTTTAATATTTATTGCCTGGAAAATTTTAATTTTTTTTAATGTTAAATTTGACTATTCACTTTGTGCAAGAGTTTCTTTCCCCTCCTTCGGGAATTAAAATCAGTTTTATATATTAACGGAATTAGAATCAAGTAATATATTCCAGAACAATAACAAATTTAACTCCCAAAAAATTTACTATTGTTACTTTCAAAACGTTTTTCTTATTTGTTTTGCTTATCTTTTCCCATTAAAAAAATCAAACATCTTCTTAATAAAGCATCAAAATTTTATTGATATATACTAGCTACCATCAGTAAGCAGCTTATTCAGTATTTTTCGCTCGTTAAACTTGTAATATAAAATTACTACTTTCAAATTTCACTTTTCTTTTTGACGGGACCAAAAAAATCTATGAATCCAAAGGATTGTATGCATTATAATATACAAATTAAGAATTGTATATACATCAGAATTCAAATAGGGCCCTGGTGGCCTACTAGTAAGGTCTTGACTTTGGATCCAAAGGGCTTGAGTTTCAGGTTTCAGACCCGCTTCCACCGAAGAACTGTCTTATATTCTGGTCTGGTGCTCATTGGATCTGTTGGGATCAAACATCCTCCCATTGGTGTGGTAGGAAAATTGGAGACAGTGGTGCCAGCTGAGGTGTTCACATCTGACCATGAATCTAAATTACAATGTTTGTCCTTAAATAGAAATAAGTTTTGCTTAAAAATGGGACGTTAATATAGCTAAACCTAACTTAACTATTCAGAATTAAAATCTTTCAGAGATAATGTTCAGAGGCACCTTCCTTTCACTCAATTTTTAACATTGGTTTAAAGCACATAATTTAATAGAATAATGAAATTATTTTAGATTTTATCTTGGTTGTAAAATTGTTACAGATTGTATGTATCCGATGAAATTTTAAGGCGTTAATAAAATGAAAATAAATTATGTGGAAATGACTTTGAAATAGTTAAAAGGATTCCATCCCCGAGTTTTGAGTTTTAAAATAGTGTTAAAAAACTTGAACTTGTGAAATCTTGGATGATGAAATTTTTATGTTTATTTAATGTTTTACTTCAAAAAGTGAATTATGATTTTTCTTCTATTTTGAGAAAAGTCATAGAACTTGTGTTATATTTCTTGAGGATTAGAGACAATCTGTAGATTTTATGAAAGATATACATTCGTCTTTATATGTATAATTTTCTAAATTCTCTTGATAAATAACATGGTTAATATATGTCTCTGAAAAAAATTACTCTTAAAAAACATAAATTATAGAAAAAATATGAATTGTTTTGTGAGAAACATTGTTCTTAACAACCAAAAGTTATCTCTGATGTTTGGAGCATTAATTTTGCATTTCTTATTGCTAAAGGTAATTAATTGATCTTATCTAGGTTTCGAAAACACGTGAAAAAAAATCACCCAAGGGAAATTCTATCCACTGATGAATTCTTAGAATTGTGGCAAACTGTTGTGAATACTCTGAAACATGATGCTGTATTGGATGAAGATGACGATGATGAAAAGCTTACAGATAAAAATTCAGATGCCTCTCCTCCTGGAATGGAAACTGATGATGCACCTCCTGGTTTGGAGCCTGATGGGACTAATATTGAAAAAAATATGGTAAGATAGATAAAATGTCATTCTGATAAATGTTATATTCTTTTTTTTTTCTGGGTTTTCATAAATTTCTTGTAAATTTTCAGAAGAATGAAGGAGTATCTCAGATTTTGAGAATGGTGCTAGTTTGTTTTGTAACTTTTATGCGATTTTTTTTCGGTGAATTCTTACAACTACTTAAGGTGTTTATCTAATATTTTTTGACACTCTTCTATGAATTTGGTTGCTGTTTGCTACTTTTTCTTTAATCTGATCTCCATTAAAGAACCACATCAACTGTTATAGTAATAGAGGGATTTTCCCCTTCATAGCTTTTAAATCTAACTTTCTCCAATAGTATTTTGATGGATCCTCTTTTAAAGTTTCAGAAAAATACTAACCACTTTCAAATTTTTGCCTTATTTGCAACCTTGTTTTTTTTAGAGTGAAAGAAGCAAATTAATTTTTAGTACATATATTTGGAAGTCAAATAGTGAGTACTAGGAGGAAAACATCACATGCAGCAGTTGTAAGTTATCTCCCATAGAAAATTAATGGTACCATCTTTTCCTCTAATATATTCAACAATTCACATTTACTATTCACTGTAGAATTTAAAGAGCTGTTATGAGAAAAGCAAAGGATATTGCAGTTGTAGCAAAGTGTAGCAACATTCAATGAGGAGAGAAAGCTGCGAGGGAAAAAAAAAAACTTTAATAAGATGTGGTATTTGAAAATGCCAATGGGAAATTTCTTTTTAAAATGTGAAATTAACTATGATAATAATGTTCTTCTACTTAACTACCCAACTGGCTATATTAACAGCATCCTTGTTTCTGTGATTATTTCTATTTATATAGATAGAAAATATTGGATATATTCAATTTTTTATATAAAAATATTAAAATAAAAGCTGTATGTATCGGTTAATTTAATTTATCAGTTCTATTTCAACTTCCTCCCTCCCTTAATATGTAAATTTTGTCTTATTAATTTCTAGATAATTTCTAGTCTTCTTTTAAAATGCTATTTCAAATAACTGATAAATTGCTTTCTTTCCTTGCTTCTTCCATTCCTTAAAATTATATTGCATTAAAACTAGCTCACACATTTCCTTGTATTTTGAATATATGTACAGGGAATTTCTTGCAGATTTCAGTGGTAACTGATAATGCGTAAATTTTCTATAAATAATTGTAGTGAAAAAAAGTTAATTTTAAATAAACTAAGTTTTTTATTTGTACATGTATTTATTATTTTATATCCATTTCTTATTTACAATTTTTTGCATTAATATGCATATGTTGATAAAAGTTCTGAATGATTTTCTGTAATGATGGTTTGAGAATTGAAATGAATTTTTGTGTTAATTGAGCTATTGCAACTATTTAGATCAGTTTAATTTGTGTAAGTAATAATAGATTTTTATAATGAAGACTACAGTTATAGAATGGAGAAGAAACATTTTACAACAGCGTATATATTCATTCGTAGAATGTATGAAAAAATTATATATTGCATATTTATACAGTAGTAATCTCTTTTGACTTATTGATATTTGTTAAATGTGATTCGCGAATAACTACTTGCTCATGTTGAATTCTTAGGATATTTAATTTTTACTAGTTATAACTCTCCCTCTCTCCCACAGATGACTACTGAAGAAATAGAATTGATGAAGAAGAAAATAGTGGAGAAGAGAAAAGCTTTACATGAGAAAAATGAAATAGAAGTGGGAAAGCGCTGGTCTTTTGAAGAAGCGGTGAGTAGATTGATTATTATTCTAATGCTAAGTATAAAGCATCGTAATGGTGCAAAAGAAACCACAAACAAAGCTGCATGCCTCTGTGCATAGAATTATGTGTATAACAATGTCTGTATATGACCATTTACATGCAGTTTCTATGGTGAGAATGATTTTTGAAGCCCTGATTTCTTTATCATGACCGCAGCCTGGTTCAGGTATGGAAAGGTATGCAACTTACTGTAGTCCCTCTAGGGTAACTTTAATAATAATCTGGTGAATGTCTGTAATTGGCATGTTTCCTGTTGTTTCCTTTCAGATCAAGAGGCCATATTTCCATGTGAAAACTTTGGAGAGAGCCCAGCTGAAGAATTGGAAAGATTATTTAGATTATGAAATAGAAAATGGAACCCATGAAAGCACAGTTATACTGTTTGAGAGATGTATGATAGCTTGTGCTTTATATGAAGACATGTGGTTAAAGGTACATATCATTTTTATTTATATAACTTTTTCTGTTATTTTCATAAATGCTTAAAGTTGATTTTTTTTTTATTGAATGTAAGCATATATATTTTTAAAAAAATTAAAGAACTAATAACTCTTCTCTAAAAATGTTTAAACTGCATATCAACTATCATAACATCTATAAATTATTTGTTGAAATTGGTAATTTTGTTTTGTGTGTATATGTGTTTTTAAAATACTTAATATAATTTTTATTAAAAATTGAAGATTCATATTGATTCATTCATAAATAAAAATCAATTAATTTTTTATTATAATTTTCAACTTGTATTTCTATCATAATGGAAGTCCAAAAGTGGATGATTGATTCCTTTTTGTGTTACAAAGTATTAGTATTAAATTCTGATTTTATTAGTTATAAAAATAATTTGTGTGGAAAGTTTTTATAAACGGAACCTCTATAAATCCACTGAATTTGATATTCCTAGTGGATTAATTAGTTTAATATGTAAAATTAACTTATGTCATTGCCAATTTTTTTAAAGTTAAATCAATGAAAGGTAAATATATTGTGCAAGGAAACTGAAGCTACAATTGCTGTTTATCTGAAAATGAAAAACTGAATGTTGTCATTTATTAAATAATAGAGTAATGAACATATATATGTATAAAGAATAAATCTGAAAAAGATTATGTAATTTTGTAAATAATTTGATCTTTAGAAATTTGAGTTTTAATTTGATTTTTAAAAACTATTTTAGGAGATTAAGTCATTTTTCTTTCTTTCCCATCCCTACAATAAGACCAGAATATAATTTGGTTAAACAGTTAAACATACAATTTTATGTTGTAGCAGATATTAATGTTAAAAATATCTTGTTCGCTTTCAAATATTCATAATTTATAACTGATTCACAGTGTTTTATTTATTTATTTTTTCTTTAGTATGCTAAGTATATGGAAGAACGACAACCAGAAGGTGCAAGTGAAGTCTATGAGAGAGCATGTAAAATACATTTACCAAGAAAGCCTAGTATTCATTTCTCTTGGGCAGCTTTTGAAGAGAAGAGAGGTTTGTATATTAAGAATCTTCTTGCAAATAATGCCCTAAAGTCGAGAAATAGTTGATTATTTCATTCAAAATAGTTTGTATTTACTTTTGACTATTTAAGATTTGAAAATGCATTTCAAGTTTTATATAATTTATTGAAGTTTGAACAAATTGTGAATCACTGTACTTAATTTATTGATTTTTCCATAGGAATAGAGAGACAGCATAATTTCCAAATTTTGGTTCAAGATAATAAAAAAAAAAATTATTTGAATGTCAAAATTTGAAATTACCATTATTTCATTTTCAGCATTTTTATTGTTTTATAAATGTTTTCAGCATTTAATGTAATTTGTATACAAATGCTATATTAAAATATGTGATGAAGGATATGCATGTATTCTTAATTTCTTAACTGTGCTGTTCTGTTTGTATTTAGCAATCAATAAGAGCAAATAATTTGGCCCCTTTTCAGTTGTACTTTTGGACCTTGCATGCACTCTCTTGTTGTGTGACCAAACACATACATTAACAAAAAGTTTCAAAAATGGATAAACTACAGAAACTATTGTTATTCTTTTTGTTTGAATTATTCCAAACTAAAGTGAACATGTATGATTTAAAAAAAACTGCATTGGGTCATATTGACTTGAAAAATACATTAGCTATAAATTCTTAAATATTCTTTCTAAGTAAGAATAAACCTAAATCCCTTTAGGAATACTTATTTATATTATTTACCAAAATGTCAAGAAATTTTGCAAAAATATCCTTATACCATATGTTTTTACAAATGTCTAAATTTTATTTCAGGTCATATAGATCGAAACAGAACAGCAGGGTTAAATTTATTGCTTGTAGTGTATTTTTATTTATTTTATGGCTTTTAAATTAATTTATGCTACGAATTCAGAAGTTGACTTAATTTCTATTTTCTTTAATGTGTGAAAAGACATGTAAAGTAATTGCATCTATTTTGATCGAGAACTGTGTGGTGTGTGGTTTTTAATGTCATATTGTGATAGCAAAAAAAATTATTTTTTTGCAGTGCAATGCAATTTTTAAAATAAAAAGAGCATAATTGTATGAAATATTTAATGTTATTTTGATTATTTTAGCTTATTATTTTTGCTCATATGGAACTTTTAAAGTAAAATTTAGGGGAAGGGGATAGTCCATTTACAAATTTGATTCCCAAAACAATCATTGAGAAAATTTAGTAAATATCAGGAAATTATAGCTGGTCTTTCCCCACCACCACCATTGTATAATGGTATTCGTTATATAAAACTGTTTAGCAATATTTCCTGATGACAAATTTATTTAGATAGGAAGTGATTTTTATATGTTTTCTCCATCATTCTTAGCTTAGCCAACGAGGATTAATTGTTGGTGATTTGGTATCATGCTTGACCAATTGAATGTTGTATGCATCTTTGTTACAGAATAAAATCATTCCCTATTTGTAAGCATGCTATTGTCTTTCATGTAAATTTTTAGCAAGATGCAAGATGGTAATCTTACACACTTTTTCTTTTGTGTGAATGATGTCCACAAAATTACTCATATAGAAGGTATATCATCTGTTACTTTTGTGAGCAAATTCATGCTCCAACCTTGATTGTGCAGTTTTCAGTTTTAGTGACATTTGAAACATTTGGTAAGTCATGACAGTTCAAGAAGTTTACCTGATCTTAAAGATAGGCGCATTTTACTTATTTGCTATATCCTAATACAAATTATCAATATTGTAGTGAATTAATGAAAGAGCCAGGAAGGATTAAAAAGGTAAGTAGCAACAGGTGCATTAAGGGTTTTTAAACAATTTGTAAGAATTTTTGCTGAGTATGATGGGTTCTATTTTATCAGCATAGTCAATAGCCATTCACTGTAGTCAGTCAGATGCTATTGAGTAGTGTTGCAGGTACATGCTTTGTTTTAATTGGGGAGGCTTAATGAAGAAAAATGTGATTTGTTAATTTTGGTTTTATTTATTCTTAACTGGTCATTTTCTAAAGAAAAAATATAATTTATTTTACGTGTGCATACAGTTTTAAGAAACTGCTTCAATTAATTTTTTTAACTAATTGTGACATTTTTTTTAAAAAAATAGTCAGCACAGTGTGCTGATAGATTACAACTTGAGAGGATTTTTTTATTATTATTTGTGTTATTAACATATTAGCTTTAAGTATGAATATGCCTCCCCAAAAATTATCTCTTCTTATGAATTTACATCAAAAAGAATCTGTAAGAGAGGTCTACTTATTCAATATAATAGAGATGAAAATAAAAAATAAAGGAGAGGAGAAAAAACTGAAGAGGATTTTAAAATTTATATTCTGAAAAATAATGGTTTTAATTTATGACAATGCATTTTTCAATTATGTGATATATTAATATCCTTTTTTGAAGCAACCCTAGATTTATTTTTGTACATACTATATATTTTGAATATCAAAAAAATAGTTAATAATTTGTGCAGTTATTTTATTTTAAATAAACTGTAAACCATATGTTATTTATTATCTTAAGTTGTGATAGTTACTGAATGTTTAATACATATTAGAGAAAAGTAACTAGCCATTTTCAGATAATTTCAGTATTATTTGCATCATTTTGAGGAAAAATCTTAATTGTTGACAAGTTTTGAAAAAATATTTCTTGTCTTAAATCAGCAAAATTAATCTTACTTCGTGAACATTGTGAATTAGCTGTAAAAGATGCTATTATAACTTAACGAATTGCAAATACAGTAAAAGCTCTTTATTTGCGGGGTATACATTCCATTAAATATGCCGTGAATATAGAAACCGTGAATACAGAATGGTAATTTATACGAGATTATAGGGGATACGTTCCTAGGTGACAAATCTTAAAATATATGTATATGTATATATATAATATAAATATTTGTAAAAAATCAATTTAATTGAAGTTTTTGAACATTTTGATTAATTATCTTAAGGCTTAGGTAATGGTTTGAAGAATTTTGTCTTTTTCTCTTGATTGGCAGTTTTTAAAAGCTTCTTCCATTCAGACTGATACGCAGCAGTCGCATTAGCAATTTGTCTCTTAAAAATAAGACTTTGTTCAATAAACGAATCAATGTTCATAAAGAAATTGCAAAGCTCATTTGCCATTCTCAAACCTTCACTAAGATTTTTCAAGTTAAATTTCACGTTTCCAGTGCTTGTTGAAGCCTCTTCTTCAATGGGCTGCGAATTTAACATTTCCTCCAAGTTGGTTTCAGTCACATCTTCATCTTGTGATTCAAGCAATTCCTGAATGTCACTTGATTCTATCTGTTTGAACTCATCTCGTCCTATTCCATTCGCGATTTCGGCTGTTTGCAATTTGCATTTAACAACATACTTTAGGCAAAGTTGTAATGAGATCTATTTTACTTTTTTTATTAGTCCATTTGATGGCATTTACAAAGGATATTGGATTAGATACCTATTGGAATCCTTTTATTATTATGTATGTACTTAATAGATCTGGGAATAAAGAAATTTTTACCTTGAATATAGGAATTGGGTCGCATTTTTTTTATCCGCAAATAGTGAAAACGCAAAGGAAGGAAGTGGGAATAAGGAGCTTTTACTGTACATTAAAAGATATAAACATTTTCCCCACAAATTGCTTTACATAGCCTACTCTCCTAGTATTTGCAGAAGAGGTAAATTATGATTACAATATTGTGTAAAAAAATTGATTTATTTTTTATTTATTTATTTATTTATTTTTTTTTTACTGTGAGCAGCAGTTTTTTACTGGAAACAGCAGTTCACAATGATTAATAAGTCAGTCTTAAAAAAAAATATTTTTATTAATTATGGAATTGCTAAAGATAAATTATAATAAATTTGTGTAAATATTAATGATTTTACTTATTCTTATAGGCAATGTTGATAAAGCTGCTCAGATATTAGATGAATTAGGTGAATCAATAAAGGATATGCTGGAAATTACTATAAGAAAAATTAATTTGGAAAGGCGGCGGGGCAACACTGATAAAGTAGATGAGTTGTATTTAAAATGCATTGCTGATGCAAAAACTGCTCAGATGTCCTCCCATTTTGCTACTAAGTATGCAAGATATTTGTACAAGGTAAGAAAGGCTGATACATTTGAAATTTTACTATTATATATTTTCTTTCCTTGCTCTAAAAATAAAAATTTTGATATATAATTAAGAATCATCAATTTTATAATCTTTCAGGTTAGACGTGATTTTGTGAAAGCAAATGAGATTTTGACAAATGCTTTGAAAAATGATCCAGTAAGTCGCTCTTCTTTCTTTTCTTGTAAAAAAAATACTATCCATCTTCTGTTGCATTATATTAACCCATTCAGAACAGTACTGTTTTTGAAAAAAAGTCCCAGAAATTAAAATTTCACTCTTATTGTTAATTACAATTTAGCATCTTTACGTATCTGCTGTACTACCTGTTTATTTATTTTAGCATGGAATTTCTTTGCACACATGCTGTGTAATCTGTCTCCATTGGGTGAAAAAAGAAATTAGAAGCCTGTTGAATGCTTTACTTTCCTATGTCTGTAGTGTAGATATAAAGCATGATACCATCAAAAGTTTCAATTTCCAGATTTTGATGAATCTCCACGTATTGCTCCTCTGTTTACATTTTTTGGAAATCTTCATATGTCTGTAACATAGCAACTCAAAAATGTTTAGCTAGGTGTTTGAAATTTGTATAACAAATTTCGTGGATAAAATTCAGCCTGGATAGTGAAAAGACTTGACATTACAAGTTGATTGTTCGTTAATCTATATTTTCAAAAATATGTAAATATAGTAGTTCAAAAATGCCGTGACTTTTTTTAATATCAAATTTGGTATGCAGCTTAAAAAAGAAACAACTGGTATAGTTTTTTGCAAAATTTTTGTTTGAATCAGTTGAGAAAGACATGTCTAAAATACAAATTCCATATATTAATTGCATGGCAGAGATTAATCACGAATAATGACATGATAAATTCAGTAAAAATGCTAATTTTATGCAAAAAGTTTATATTTGATAACTGTTTATAGTTATCTAGATAACTATAGTAAAGCTTGTGACCTATAGGGCCTTCTCTGGTTTGAAAAGCCTTAGTAGAATGTATGTAAGAAAATATTGAAAAAACAACTCCTGCTGGGTTGTTTTAAAAAAAATCGAAAGAAGTTATATAGCTTGAAACAATATTGAAAAAAAAAAAAATACTATTTGTTGTTCTTGTTCAATTATTTTTTTAAATTTTAACTTGAATATATTTTATAGAGTAATCCATACATCTTATTACAACTTATTGATGTGGGTTTTCAACAAGATCCAATGGACCAGTCTGCTATACTGGAAGCTTTTGATATGGCTTTATCTAGTGATATGAATAACGATCAAAAATTGCTTTTCTCCCAGAGGAAATTGGAATTCCTTGAAGATTTCTCATCAGATCCTCAAAGGTAAATTTGTGTTATAAACTAATTAATTGTCGAAAATATCAGTTGGATGTAATGCATCCTCTCTGCATTTATTTTTTATAAATTTCCTGATCATTATTTGAAAACATTTCTTCTCTACTGCTTGATAATTTATGCAGTTTTAGTTATCAATATAAATAAAAATGAATGTTTATCTGTATTATTTTATTCGCTTCCATACCACTCATCGTTTAGCGATAAAGCTTTGACTACTTATCACTTGCACTTACAAGACGGTAATAGGCATATTAAAATTATCTAGTATGTGAAAAATATTTTCGGATCTATTTATTGCATTTATTAATCACCAAATAATTCGCGAAGACGATGCAACAGATTAAGTAGAGATGCTAAATTCAAGAGAAGCGTTAATATTTCGTAACTATTATACGTAAATGTGATGCAAGTCTTTCTCTGAGGTAATAGTGAGAAAAAGTTTTAGGTGAACTAATCCTATAAGTTTGAAATTTTAATCAAACATTTTTAAAATTTATGTTTTTTGAAGTAACTTCAGAAAAATTTATAGTATAAATAATTTTGTACCATTTTAGGTTTCAAAAAATTATTTTTTCAACTATATTAAAAATTTTATAGTATAAATATATTTTCTATGTTTAATCACAATTAATATTAAACTTGAGAATATTAAGGGAATCCCAAGCTAGAATAGTTTCTTTCATTACCATTCTGAAAGAACACCAAGCTTTACAATCCTACACAAATCTAATACATAACTCCATCCATCTATCTATCCATCCATCCATCTAAACTTTTACATTTGTAATAATAGTATAGATATATAAGTAAATTGACTTTAAAATGTATGCAAGGCAAAAAGAATGTATTTTCACTAGTATTTATTTTATTTATTTATTATTTCCCCCCCCCCTTTGAATTCAAACGTTTAAAAAATCTTTTTTAACCCAACAATTTTCTTGCACCTTTCATTTTACAAAAATTTTCTGTTGCTTCTAAATGCAAATAAGTGATTACCTACTAAAATGACATCATAGTAATTAGTACATAGTAATTGAAATACAGCCATTCAAGATAGTAAGATTTCATCTGAAACCTTAAAAACTTGCGGTTGTTTATTCAGAAGATTTTTTAGAAATAATTTTTTGCCATCTTTCCCCCATTCATCTTGTTTAAATGTTTTCATTTACCAATATTAGACATTCATTTGTTCATTGTCCATTTAATTTTTATGTTTTAGGGGGATATATTGTCTTTCTATACTTTCTCTTCTAGCTTTGATTTAAAAAATATTTTTTTAATTTTAATCTTGTATGTTTTCACGGTTGAATTGGGGCATTCACAATATTTGGTTTTTATTTATTAATTTAATATTTACAAATTTTCGGATAAAGAGTATGAAGTTTTTAAGCGACTCTGATTTTCATTTGGAGAAAGGAGTGTGGGTTCTTTCATTTTTTAAGCATTATCATCATGTTGAGTATCTTTTTTAATATTCTGTAATTGACATAGGTTGAGTTAAATTGTTTTTTTATTTAAAATTTATTATTTAATTGTTGTAGTTATGAATATTTCATGGCAGTTAGATCATATTTTGAATATTGTTGGTGCTCTATTCTAAGACATTTCTTTATTGTAGAATTCAAGAAGCCTATGAAGAATATGCAAAAATGTACAAATCCCATTTTTCTTCCAGAAAAAGATCTGCAGAAGATGGGTAATGTTAAATTTTTACTTTTCAATTTGAATTGTTGTGCAGAATGCTTTAAAACATAGTTTTTTATGAAATCTATAATGTTTCGCATAAAGGTAAATGATAACAATGTTGAAAATTCCAGTTTTCCCCTCTTTCCTTTTTTAAAAACCTATAAAAAAACCACTGAGATTTGGTCTTTTTCTGCTTCAGTACATCTAGTATTAGAACAAAACAGGTTTGAGAAACATTATTAACAACAATTGGATCCTAGGTTATTTTTATTCAAATAATCAACAAAATTATCCGAGCATGTACTATTATTCATCTCTATTAATAATATAGAAGAGTATATATTGCTCTAAAGGTCAGACCTTTTAATTTTACAACTATCCAATTTAGTACTTGCATAACTTTCAAACGCCTTTTCTTTTTGAAAATTTAACGACAATCTATTTAATTAAAAACTAAGCTACAAGTTGGCTTTTCATAATAATTTCCAATGCTTATTTAAATAAAATAATAAATTTCATGAGTGAAAATTAGAAAAATATCATTTTAGAGATACTGATTTAATATCCATATAATTTTTTTATTGTTAAAAATGTAGTGCAATTGTTAGAAGATAAATGAAATGTACGTTTTTTTTTTAAAATAACATTATCGTCTCTTAGGACTAGTCTTTGTTGGTAAGATTCGTGTACACAAGTAATAAAAATTTAAAATACTTTAAATAACATGACTTTGTTATTTGGCCATTTGATACAATCATAAACTAAAAGTTATGTTTAAATTATTTATCTGAAACTTTGTTAAATTTACTGTGCAAATTTATTAAATAATTTAGCTGCTCACCAAAGTAGATGAGTTAATAAAGATTAATATGTATGCTGTGCGTGTTTCGACACTAGTTACGAAATGATTTGATCTTCAGTTCCCCAAGTTTGCACATATACATCTGGGATGATAAAATTTGTACCTGTGTGATTTTTTTTTTAAGAATTAATTACAAATTAGAAAAATTAAACTGAATGTAGATTTCTTAAAAAACTGCCGTGAATATTATTACTCAAAATTGAATAGGAAAATTTTATTATTTTAACAATACACATTTCATAACTATGTGAATTTTTTTAAATTACAGATTTCTCTGCATATGTTACACATTTTTTTAGCTGTTAAGTGATTAATATAAATATATGATGTAGTACCCTTTAATTTTAAAATTTGTGAATTTGCAGTCAATTTGCAGCAAATTAAAAAGTGTATGTATGTAAAATAAAAGCTGATGTTAAAATCTTACTCCTGAGTTGATGATAGGCAAAAGCATGCGATTGTTTTAATTTGGTTTTTGAATGCCATCATAACACTTCCAAACAGTTAGTGTTGCAATTTGAATTTAAATAATATATATAGAAAATATATTCGCATAGCTATGAAATTTGTATTGTTTAAATAATAAAATTTTCCTATTCAATTTTGAGCAATAATATTCATGCAGTTTGAATTTAAATAAATATATATATATAATATTATATTGAAAGAAAATATGTATAAGATTATGAGATCAATGTCATTATAAAAGTAACTGTTTGAGTTTTAATATAATTTTTGTTAAATCATTGCTTTGAGAGACATGAAATATCTGTAACATTAAAAACTTTGGCAGTTGTCATTCATGTGCAATTGTCTTAAGTTTGTGAAAAGATTTATTTGCTTAAATAAAAAAAAAAAACAATTTTACCTTTTATGAATGGTCTATTATTTACATTGCTTATTTTTCAATGCAGAGAGGACAGTAAGGAAAAGAAATCCAAGACGGAGGTAAATGGCTCTGCTACTGCAGCAACTACAGCTGGTGCTACTGCAAGTGTGGTTGCTGCTGATGCTGCTTCGTATCAATATCCACATTCTGCATGGGCAAATTATGCCCAGGTCTGTATAACTATTTATTTTTTCAAAAGAATTATTTCTGCAATTTATTTAATATCTAGTGTGTGTTTATATATATATAGTATTTCTTTCCATTTAGAAGAGGCTGAGGCAAAAATTTGTCGATGGGGGGGGGGAATCAATATTTTTTATTTAGCTTCAGAATAACTTATAATAGTTCATTGTACATTCAATTAAAGAAAATCAAATATTATTTAGCTTTTTTTTATTCATATGCTGATTTTTTCTTTCATTGTTAAACTTTACAAAGATATTCATGAAAAAAAAAAAAAAAAACTGCTCTTAATTTCTTTTACTGATTATCAGAAAACTGTCAATTTTTGAGTCTATTTCTTTGTGAGATTCTTAAAATTGATTCATACTTGATGATTTCTAATTTTAGAAAAAGTAGGGTTATATTCTATTCTAGATTGTAATTTATCGATAGAAACACAGATTGCACTAGAATTATGTATCATGCTTAATGAACAGATGCATGCTCTTACCGTTTTATCAGAAGCTATATACAAAGAGCTGTACAAAAGAAACTTATTTAGAAATCCAAAATAAAAAACAAAAAGTATTCGATGCTTTTGCCAAAAATTGATTTTTCTCCATATCTCCACCTAAAATATTTTTTAAATGAGGATAACATCAACAAGAAGGAATTCAAATATGGCGAGAATAAGTGTACATCCTCCACAAAAATTTACTTTCGGTTGGACACAAATAATATCGAACACAGGAAAGATGTAATGATATTGTTTCTCAAGAAGGCTGTAAAAAATATCTTATAAATATATGTATGAACTTACTGTTTTATATTAGATATAAAAAATTTTTCTATGAAAAATGGATCGTGTTAATGTTAGATCTCCCATGTATTTTATTAAAAATATTGATTTTGAGTATGAATTCCTCTGAATTAATTTGCTATTATAAAGCAAGCTAATATTCCTCCCAAAAAGTGAGTTTCATCCCCTCCGTTGCATACATTAGATTTTCTGGCGATTAATTTTAGAACTTGAATCACAGTGATAGATATCTGGCAGAGAGGAGACCATACTAGTCAGTTAAAATCTTTACTTGCCAAATAAATAAGTTTGTGTAGTGCAAATTTTAGGAATTATAAAATAGTAGAATAATATCAATGTTCTGTCAGATTTAATTGGTTTGGTTTTTATATGTTAGATTATGCTTACTTTGTTAATTATTTAAAAGTAAGTATCAATAATATTGTGTATAAATATAAATTCTGGACAGCATGAAATTCTTATAATTAAATAAAAATGCATTTTATAAGCTTAATAAAATATATTAAAAATATTAATAAATAATAAAACACTGATATGTTAATATGTGTTGATTGACCAATTTATTAAAATAGAATGTGCTCCCAAGACCATAAAATATTTGAATTTGTTGCTATAGACATGTGGTATGGTTTCTTTTCTTTTTTTCTTTTTGCCATTCAGTGAATAATTTTTCAGATATGTTACGATTTAGATTAATATGGATGAAAATATAAATAATATCAAATGCTTGTGAAAAATAATTTTATCATTGCATGTGGTCAATGTTTTATTCCATATTTTAAAATTGATTTCTTCACTGCTAACTTTTTTTTTTCTTTTTTCTAGAATTCGTACAATTATCAACAAGCATGGACACCTTATGCTGCAACAAATTATTATTCATCTCATTAATACAAATGGATTGCCTGTTTAGAAACATTACATGAATTGCATTATAAATAAATTCATACATCACTGAATTTTACTTCTTTTAAAACATTTTGTAAAATTTATTTTTTACAAACTACATATTGTGAATTCAGTTAGTATACCATTTTGTTCTCTGACTTGTAATATAGGACCTTGAAATAAATACTGTAGGATGTTTCTGATAAAAACAATTTTTTTTATATATATATATCATTCTTTTGTTCACATTACCTGAATTTTCTTTACTTGTAACCATGCAAGTTAAAGATAAAAGTTAGTTTGTATTTCATTGGAAATGTTTCAGTTTTTGTCATGTATTACTTTCAAAAATTAAATGTTTTGTTATGAAATAGCATTTCATTTATGCTTAAATGCTCTTAATACTTTAATAATTGGTTGTGAAAGTTTATCATCTATCACCCCCTCCCCTTTCCCAAAGAAATTGCAACTGTCATTTTAAATTACAGTACTTTTGGTTGAATAATTTTTGTATTTTCAACTCTTATTTATAAGCACATTCTTAATGAGTTGGAAACTCAAGTCTTCGATAGGTAAGCTGTTAAAATTATGAATAGCCGATTCTTTGTAAATATAACTGTCCCCCATTTTCTTTTTAACCTGTTCAGTTAAAATAGTAGTTTTTCTGATTCCATTTGAAAAAATTTTGCATCGATTATTAGTTGATGTTTAGGCTAAAGTTCAGTATTTCAGAATTTTTTTTAAATTTCAAATTAAATCAATTTATTGATAATTGCAATTAATATGCTAATTTTCTTACAGAAATGTTAACTTCAATTGTTATCAATTTGAATAACTATTATCTTCAAATTTATCTATCAAAAGTCTTTTTTTAATAGATAATTGTGTTTATTTAAAGATTAAATACAACATATATTAATTAAAGAAAACAACTACAGTGACTCTGCACTGAACTGTGCAAGTGCTCTTTCTGATAAAATTTTATCTCTTTGCAGGGTTTTCATTACAGTTAAAAATATTAGCTACAATACATGTGGGAAAAGGCAACAGCTAGCATTAATAGGCAAAATATATTTACTAATATTACAAGGACAAAACATTGCTTAGCTTATAACAGCAAAAAAAGCATCCTGTGATTAATGACACATGGTGCGGTACTGGATATGAGAACTGTTAGCAGCTACCTTACACATAATATGGACAAGTCTGATACATTTAAAACACAGTTTTAGATTCGTATACATAACCCCCATTATTTTATTATCTATTTTATTGAAAAAAATGATGTAATTTAACTTTGAAAGTTTATATTTCAATTTAAAAAGTAACCTTTATCTGATACATTTGGCATTGTGCTGGAATTTCCATAATTTCATCTATTTTCCTTAATGTCACACGAGTTTAAAGTTTCACTGAATTGGGATTACAAATGGCATCAGAAAATTCTTTGCCAAAGGCAAAACCATCAGTATCGCAGTATTTTCCTTAACAAGTAAAGTGTGGCATTTAGCTATTTCACTTCCAGTGAACATAATGCGAAAATATTTCCGAAATATTGATAGTAACATAAATAGGTATACCCATGAAAATGCAACATTAAATTACTGTTTGAAATCGGCTTATTTTCGGTCATTAAAGTTGTTGGTTTCTGATTTCACATGTCATCTTTTCCTGCATTCCTTTCTTTAACATCAATGATGACTCTTTTGAACTGGCAGGACTTATATTTTTATTATCTTTAGACATGATTAGCAAGTATGTTTTCCGATTTTACTTGGGCTTTCTTACTAAGTTAGCAGTATGCAACAAATGGATTTTTCAGAATTCATTCAGCAAAATCAGGATTGACCTTTCAATTAATATAAAATCTGGATTTCAAACAGCTCATCACTTTAAAAAAAATGATCTCTACTTAAATTTTAAACCTTTCAATGAACTCGGGTGTAGTAGACTAAATTCCACTGTGCTACAGCTGCAGGTAGAATGCTCCTGCCTAAGGAAATGAAGTTTTAGAAATTTTAGTGCATGCACATTAGCTGTAAATTGAAAATCTTATTGGAAAGAGAATTGTCTTGAAACTGGTCACAGAGAAAGGGGATAATTTTCTTATTACACAATCAATGGTATTATTTCGTATTCAGAATCTTCAGATCAAGTCAATCTTCTGGGATCGGTATTTTCTTAAGATATAAATACATATTTATTTCTCAAAAAAACATTCTCTGTTTTTATGAAATTTTCTCAGTTTATTCTGTTGAATTTTAAATTCCCTTTGGCATGGCAGCAAATATATGCTATAAATTAGATGTGGTGATTAATCTTTCTATGTTCAGTTTTAGACTATATGTAAAACTTTGAAAAATCAATAGCAACTACCTTGTTGTTCGCATTGTCACGGTACCCTTTCAGTCAAACATATTTTTCTGCAATGCCAAAATTTTAGCACATGTAGAGGAATTCATTTCGGTAATAAAAATTAGTTGAAAGACTTGTAAAAGATAAAATAAGTGGATTATCACCCACAAGACATTAGCATTGATAAGCTTTTGAAGTCTTTCTGTTCTGTTCTTTTTAATTGTTTTTAGATTTTTTACTCATTGTAACAGTTGGAAAATTTCTTAAAATCATGTGTTTGGCACAGAATGGCCAAATATGACTTTTGCGCCATTGAACCAAATCAATAGCAACTAATGAAAATTATTCCATCTATGAAAAAATATCACCGAATTATGTTCGATAAAAATAACTGGTTTAGTTTTTAAAACTCAATTTTTTGAAAATCCTGGTCGTCCTATTATAAGAGGAACTCAAGCAATATATTATATATAATAATACATCCAATAAAAATAATTGCTAAGTACATGTTTATTGAGGAGTTCATAATAAATTTTTCTTTACTAGACTGTAAGCAGTTTGACACATCTCTTGCTCGGAACGGCCATGTCAACTAAATATTTTTGTGTTTTAAAAAAACAGGTTGTTTACTATTTTAATGTGTTTATTAGACACTATAAACTAAACGAGGTCACCATTCTTATTGTGATTCAATCGATAATTTCTGAACCATCGCAAAAAGTTTTAAATTCAATGGTTTTGTGTGACTGTAATCAATACATCAAGGTGCAAACTGTTATGTATCTGCTAGATGTATTATTTTCATTAAATAGCATTTTAAATAAAAAGTTCCTTTTCTGCAACTATGTTATGAAATTTTGAATTTCTTCCAGTCCCATCAACTTTTGAAAATCAATAGACACTTCTCTTGTTGCATACAGCCGACGACCCCGCCACCGCTGAACGTAGCAGTATCGACACGATTTGTTGTGGAACCAATAGACACTGGCCTTACAATAGTTAGACTGAACATCCAGTTAGTTACACAGATGTTTTTTTTTAGAACTCTAACCTAACCAATATTTTTAATCATATGAACTGAAAAAAACAACCAGTCCTTGTAATTTGGTGGATGATGCTTCCTATGTCATAATTCACCTTTTGAATTCATGATTACAGTTCAGAAAATTCATTAACAGATGATATAAAACCTGGATTCTACAGACAGAAATAAATAAAATTACAATGTGTTAAAAGCTTTATTTTTCACTTCATAATGAATACATTCAACTGTAGATAAATTATATTTTAGACAAATAAGCAACTATATAAAAAAATAATAATCAATGAGAAGTATAAAAATAGTTTGCCAATAACAGATCAGAAGATCAAATATTGCTTCTTTTTTTTTCAATCATTTCACTATTTAAGCAAATTTAGAAAAGAGGAACAGCACATCAGTAAATAGTAAAGTTTGGTGTAATCTGCATCAGTTGTATTTGTTTGAAGGGAAAAGATAAGTAGGCACAAAAGAATTCTTCAGATTTCCTTGCGTAAAATTTGATGGTGCTTTAAACCAGATATGTTAAGAAAGAAAGTGTACAGATATTGCAAAATTCTTATTGCTTTCATCTTAATAAAAGTTACTGTTTAAAAAAACGCTGAGTAATAAGCAATTTACTATTTTTGAAAGAGGAATTATTAATATATATTAGCTTAAAGTATAAGGCCAATTTTCTTATGAGTATAAACTATGATTTTAATTTTTAATAAATATATATATTAGTTAGAATTTAAATCCAATATAAAAAAATCTTTAAAAATAAATAATGCAAAAATATACATGCTAAGTTTATAAACAGCAAACTCAGATTGATTTAAATTGCAGAAACTTATGTAATAAAAATATACAAATATTATGTTAAAGTTAAAACAATTGAATATATCATCTTCAGTGACAAAAAATAAAGCAGAATCATTAAACAAGAATCACAAGAAAAACAATTCAAAAATTACAAAACCTGCAGTGCATTACAAACATATATTTCAAGTCAATAAACCTAACTTGGACAGAATTACAATTCTTTTAACCTATCACTTCATAGTTTACTAATTATATCAATCGTCTACTCTTAAAAATAAATCAGAAGGTCTATGCATGAAACTTGCCCTTCGAATTCATCACAAAAAATTGCCTCAGTAATGAGAAAACTTTTATTGTTAAGTATAAATATGTGAATGCCATGTTAAAAATAGTTTATTTAACGACACTTATCTACAGAGAGTGTTTCAGGAATAGTTTTATGTGTGCATTTAATACGATTAATACTTATAACATCAATCAGTCCATTTTTGTTATGAAGATAAATCATATTATTCACAGAAATGGTATTCCAACTGTTTCATATACTTTACTTTTCAAGAATATAATGGTTCAAGTCTGATAACAATTTTTGTAAATAATGTTATTTGATATTAAGCCAGAGAAATTTATTATGGGACTAATTAGAAAAAAAGATAAATTCAACACAAATAAAATATTTATAGATTTTTCTTTTCACAATTCAAGTAATTAAAAAGTTACAAAGGGGAATTCCCATTTTTGGTCATTACTTTGAAAAATATTGTTATCTGTAAAAACTACTTGGAAATTTAAAGTGCTAAATGCTTTGCCATCAAAAAACAGGCTCAGATATTATTTACATTTTTAATTTTCTGTTATTGTCTCATGCATAATGTTGCTGCATATTAGATAAATAGAAATTGTTATGCTAGAACATTCTTCTCTAAATAACATTTAAAAATGGCAATTTACTCAAAGAATCCAACAATATGAAACACCCCACCACCAAATAATGATCTATAGAAGGAAAATTGATTTTGATATATATGGTATTATGAAAGTACTTTTAACTTCAATATAAAATCAAAGAATGATGGGAAAAAGGAAATAATTTGTTAATTTTTTGCTAATTGCACAATGCAAATTTCATGTGATCAGTTTAATTTAAATTGTTGTTTTCTAGAAATTTTTGTAAGAATTAATATTATGTATATATAAATATAAGATTATGTAGCATTAACATTTGCACACAAAAGTCTTAAAGTATACTTTTTAGAGCCATTTCTTGGTGTGTATAAATATGGTTACAACAGGCAGAATATACTAAAATAGATAAAATCTTGAGCAATTATATCTGACTAAGAGTAAATAAATCCTAATTTATAGAATATTAGCTGGTACCCAGCGCGTTGCTGCCGACGAAAAAAAATAAGTACAATCAATCAATAATGTGGCATTGTTTTATCGAAATAGGATGAACGGTACGACAGTATATAAAACATGAACAAATATCCTTTTTTAGATATTAGATTTGTGTATTCGTTTAGAATTGAAAAACTTGGTGTTCTTTCAGAATGGTAATAAAAGAAACTTAATAAAATCTCGTGATTCCTTAAATACTCGTTCGAAATTCTCAAATTTAATTTTAGAAAATCTGATTAAAATATTTTCCTTTAAAATTGATTCAATGCAGAAAATATATTGATACCATAAAATCGTTAATATAGTTGGAAAGATAATTTTTGAAAATTAAGAGATTGAAAAAAATTAGATTAATATTATTTATTATATCCATAAATTACAGTCTTAAATATGATATATTACGCCCTTCTGCGGCTGATTAAAAGTTATGGCAAGTCAAAAATATAAAACTTATAATTAATATTAAGCAAGATTTTTTTTTTTTTTTGCAATATTTTTCACTAAAAAAAATAATTAAATTACTACTTCCTTTTATTAAAAATATTTACAAAATTATAAATATTCTCTAACTGTGAAGAAAAAAATACATTTTTTAATAGGAAGGTATGAAAAATTGACTAAAATGTAGGTACTAATACAAATAATGAAACTTTGGTAGTTTTGCTCAGAAAACGAGATTACCTTTGTTTGTTTATAAAAATGAATGCAAATCTAACGGGTCATAATGTCTGAAAAAATATTAGTCATTATGAAGTAAAAGCTTCATATAGCATTAAAATGTGATAACCTCGATAAAGCTTGAACCAAACTTAATTGCTGGAAATTATTGAATATTTTTGCAGTACATACTACCATAAAAGTTGGTCAGCCAGATTTATGTATTGATGAGACCATTATTGTGGTTCCCTCTTATTTCAGTCGTAATATGACTATTCAGATGTCATATTTTATCAACAGTGCATCAGGCATAATGCGAAATTAAAAGCCTGCATTGAGCAGGCTTATTTATCCTGCTGTTAGTAGTTGTTAGGAAGTGAATAAAACAATGATGTATGATAGCCAGGCTAAATAGCCAAATCTTAACTTTAAACATAAGCACTTTATAAAGTCCTTTAGAGGAAAAAAAAAAATTAATATTAACAGCTTTAATAAAAAACAGAACAATGTATAAATTTGATATAAATATAGCTAGGGGAGAAAGTATTCATTTGCATGCATATAATAGTCGATCATCTGGCATCATAAAAATCTTACATTTCTTGTAAATATTTTGAAAAATATTTGCGATATGCGCATAATTTTTTGGTGCTTTTATATAAAAGTTTTATATGGTATTTTTAATTCAGAATTTACTTTTGTAAAAAAGTTCATAATATACAAAATCCTTTTCAAGATTTGGAATAAAAAAAGTACTGGTAGTGTAGTTCAAAAATTTAACATTGCCCATCAGAGGAGTAATTCTCATTAAAAAAAGTGGAACCTATCAGTTAATTCTTTTTACTTTATCGTATCTTCACAAATTTGATGTCGATGGAAATGACTTAAGGGGTCAGTTTTGTTTCAGGGAATAAATTAATTAACCAAGTTAATGAACTATCTCAAAAATTTTCCCAACATGGTTCCCTAACTGATTCTAATTAATGTCATGAAATCAATCTCCCAAGAAAATTTTATGTATTCTTAAAGATAATTTATTGTCATTCTCAAAGATAAGAATATTATAGAGTTTAAAAAAGTGATACTTCCAATATTAAATCAGTCTTCTACTTTTGGTGATATTTCGGAAAATATATATTTTTCAAAGATTTTTTCTTTAAAAATATTTCATAAAATCATGAAAAAAATGCAGAAATAATCCAATACTAATATATTTTTAAACACAAAAATGTGAGCTGCAACATTCTTTCATGGAAGCGAAGCTATACATGCTAGTACAAAGGAATGCAAAAATTTACTGCCCATACTCTATAGTTTTTAAAATATTCACAAAAACTGTGAAATTCCCACATTTGATTTGTAACACCCTTTTTTTGAGGAGCTATGCATTAAATATATTTGTATTTATAGATCTACTCTTCATGAAACACAAGCTTTAATGCCGTTTATAATATCGAAGTTTATTAAATATTAAATTTATTTTTAGATTCGACATTTTAATTTAACATATATTTTGCTGCCCTTAAGCAAAGTGACCCTCCCCCACATTCAGATGATATAGAATTTGATTGCAGAAAAAATTGACTGTAGGAATGTTTAGATAATTCTTATTCTTTATCTTTAGTTATCATTAACAAGTAAATGAAATAACAGATGAATGGAAATTCTTATCATTCAATACATTAATTAACATTAAAATAAGGAAATTAATCAGCCCGATTATTTTATACTCAATAGCTTAACGTTAACTTCTCATACCTAATTCTTTTGCAGTTAGATGGAGGATATTTTCTAAATAACTTTTACTAAATAGCAAATTTACAGATATTCCTTTTTTGTTAAGGTTGATTACTGAACCTTTAATTTCTTAACTTCAAAATCAACCATGTTATATCTTCTAAAAATTAGTAACAAGTTTTTAAAGGAAATGAAACTGATATAGTTGAAAAAGCAAATTTTAATTTTAAATTGTGTAAAGTGTTTGGAATAATTTCCATTAAAGTTTCAGTGGAATAAAAATAAGCATTTTGGATAATTCCGCACACCCCAAAACTACTATCTTAGTCAATTGTGTTTAATTTGCTAGTAAGAACTTTATCTTTTCTTCCTCCATTTGAATGATTGACTACTTTCAGTTTCAAGCAAAATTAAAAAAATAATTTAAAATATATTAAATTAATGTGGTAGAGTATTCAGATTTTACATTAATTTATAACTATTATTAATCTTTTAGAAATATTGTGCAAAAATGAATTTGACATGACTGAAATGGTAGAATTTTGAAGTTTAAGATAGTTTAAAAAGTACTCTTGGGGAATAATATTCCAGAAGATATAACAGCAGAATAGCAGTGAAATTTTGTTATTTCCTAATGAGGCAAATGTTCAATTTTCAAACATTGGAAAGTCAAGTCTTCTTTCTCTGGTCTTGAATAATAAGTGAGAATAAATCTGTTCAATCCGACGCAGTTGTTGATGATATATATTCATACATATATACAAAGCCTTATTGACATGTATTAATATAAAATATCACAAGTAACTCCAAATTTTTTTCAACTGTTTGTGATATTACCACAATTTATCATAAGTAAAAGAAGAAGAAAAAAATTCTATATAAAAAAAAAAAAAAAAGAACAACTACTTTACAAGTAGTTTTATAAATTTTTTTTCAGAAAAGATAGAATGCTTTTAATACAATATACTATATACAGTTTCCCCTGAAAAATATTAAAGCACTTTCATTGCATAGAATTGCATTAATCAATTACATTAACTATAAAAATATTGCATTGCCTCTTAATTAGATTATAAATTTCTTTGGTAAAATATTAAAGTAAATGACATAAATAATCAAATCTAGAATATGAAAATTACACTAATTTTATTAACTGTAAAAACAAAACTTTCACTATTTTCAGAAATTTTGTTACTCTATGAATTTGTTCAGCATTCTCATAAAATGATTTTTTAAATTTTAATATCCAGAGAGAAAAATAAGCACCTGGGCAAAAAGTAATTGTTTTTAAAGACTCTACATACAGACGATTAAAAATAAGGTGCTTTTAAGGACTTTTAATGACACAATACATACTTAGTGCACTGAAGAAAATCTACCTCGGAAGTATGAGGCACATCCATAATCTTACAGAAGCGGCACTTATTGCTTGTAAATGAACCTTTGAGCATTATTTACCTTTATGAATGCACATTTATTATTAAATAAAGATAAGGGATGATCATGTTTCTATCTTAAGAATATATATATATATACACATACACACACCATTATGTTTAACATATCTAAAAATAATAACAAAAAAATACATATATATGCACAAGGGTACATGTACTCAGAAGTACATTCAATATTCCAAACAATTTAATTAGAAAATGCTCAAGAAATAAAATTTTCCACTAAACATTTCTTTAATTTACATTACACTGTCACACTTCATAAAGTTACTTAAACTGCCAATATTATCAGCAAAACATTCTAATATAGAATATTTTTTGTACCTTCCAATTATTAGATGAGAAACTGAAGAATGTATATCAAGAAGGTTTGAAATGGCAAACAATTAGTAAAAGCATACCGATTCAAGGAAGATAAGGAATTTAATTAAACTGAGATGTTATTCAATGAAGTATATGTAAATTATGCATCATTAAATAAAAGTTCTCTCAAACAGATTTGTGAAAGATTTTGCATATTTTTTTATTAAATGAGAACAAAAATTTTGTAGACTGCATATCATTCAATATATCGTTATTCAATGATATTTGTCACTGGTATATCAGTCTTATTTTTAAATTTTCAGTTAGAAATTTGTTCTAAAAATTTAAATACAGTAATAAATACATTTCATACATTCAGGATTTCTAGATATAAGAAATCAAAATCAGGAATTCTTAATATATCTGTCAAATATCATGCATGAATAAATACAAGGTGCCTTTTAAATTTCGTTGTATTCCATATACACTATGGTATATACAAGACATTTTCACTCATACAATTACAAGATGCTTCCAATCCTACAAGTTTATTCCCTTGAAACTAAAATAGCCTCTGGGTGTGTGGGTGTATATTATAAATATAATTACCTTTTTAAATTCAAAGAGTTTTTCTGATCTCTCTTCCTCACACACACAAGGTATCTAGCATAGTAAAGGGGCATAATATGTAGTATAGTTAAATAATTACTCTGAATTTATTTTCTAGTCTCTAGCACTGAAATAAATAAGTTACAAAAAATAACTCACAAAATAATTAGAAAAATAAATGTTATACAATAATAAATGTTTTGTGGAGTTATCTGTAAAAATGACAGAGATATATGGGATTAAAATTAAGCCCAATTCATGATATAAAAATGATAATTCTAAAACTTAAACATGTATTCTTTGATATTACTGTCCAATTAAACAATGTTTAAATGAAATTTAGGAAAGAAAGAAAATAAAGATAATTAAAAAAAATTAATGCATTTGTGTGTGGGAAGATATTAAAGGATAGATTTTTCCAATTTTAAGAATAACTATTTTTTCAAGACTTTAATCGCAAATATCTCCACCAATTTTATAGATAGTTACATGAAACTTTTATATTTTTATTACCTAAACAATAAAATTTTCTTAATTGAAATTTTTGGCAAAGTTCCTTTATATATATATATATATATATATATATATATATTGCTGCTAGTAGTGCTAAAATCTGTCTCAAATTCAATATAGCTACTTTACTATAAGTACATGTACCTTCCCTGGCTATGCAAGACACCATTTTGAATTTAGAGCACTCTAATTATATATATATATATAGATAGATACAGAGAGAGAGAGAGGGGGTTTCAGTTGCAAGGGAACTTCTACTGTACACTCTACACACAGTAGAAAGTTACAAACACTAATTATAATAACAAATAAATAGGCAGACGAAGAGAACAACTCCACAATTTAAAAAGAAAATGTCACTATCATTTAATTAAAAAAATGCTAAGCATACACTCCAACACTTATGAAAATTACATATATATAATGAAAAACTAGAAAATATACTGAAAATACTCTTTTCCAGAATCTTCACTCATACTGGATAACGAAAGTAAAGGAAAAAACAGCAGAAGCTAGTTCCAGCATGATTAAAAAAACTCTGAAATCACTCTTTACATGAAAAATGAATATAGGAGCTTAATATAGCATAAAACTGAGCAATGTCTTAAGAAAAACAAAACTGTTTGCTAATTAATGAAACAAAATTTTAAACACCTAACAAATAGTGTTATTTTAGCTGATCAATAAAACCATATTAAGCAATTTAAAAAATATCAGATATATATATATTTAGTTAATTATAAATAAATCCAATATTTGTCTAAAATGTTTTTATCATATTTTTTAACTAATTAAAATTATATTAACAAAAAATACTTCTGATAACTAAGTATCCAATGTTGGAGTGCACGACTAAGCAAATTTAAAATTCAGTTCTAACAATAATTATTGTTTTTTCTTTTGTGCATGTGTATTTGATTGTGTCCCTTCCCCTATAATTTAATAAAGTCAACTCATTTGTCTGTTTTACAACAACTGCGAATGCATAAAAAATGGATATTTGTTATAAAAGGAGTATTATATTTAGTCTAGTGAAAACACAGAACATGCAATTTCCAATAACAATCTCAAAAACCAATGATTAAAAATAGAATGATCATTTTAACTAATATAATTTAGCTATTTTGAACTTTTTTTCTTTCCTCATTGCAATAGGTTTTTAATAAAGTTACCAACTTCATGCATTCGAATAATAAAAATTTCATTTCAACTGGAATTTCAATTAATTACAAAAAGTTACATTGTGTTCAAAATTAAGAGGCAGGTGGGAAATTTTTCAATTTCAAACAAAAGGATAAAACAACGCACCATCATATAAATGTATACTAGCACATCTTTCAGTCTTAACTAACAATAATCATAAATTAAGTATACACACAAAAATGTTAAAAGATTCAAAATAAGAAAGAAAAATATGATACATATTAGGCTCCCTATAAGTATATGCAAAAAAGATAAGATATTTTATAAAGATAAGCAAATAAGAGCTTTTCTGATCAAGAGTTGAAAAAATAAATTCTTAGTTCAATTCTTAATTTAACCTTTTGAAATTAAGAAAAGAGCATGCTCATCATCTTAGGTATGTTAAGACTTTTATTTAAAATACAGCTAAGTTTCATCCAAACATATGCCAACATTATATAACACTTATATTGCTATATGAAACAATTTGAAAACAACAATTTATGAACTATAGTGCGAGCATCAATTAATCATTAGAAAATATTGTACAGTAAATATATACAAGATTATTTTAAGGCAGGGGGAAAAGTAAAACAGTACCCTTAAAATGTCAATCAGCGATTCCGATATTTCTTGGATTTCTTATCAGGACTCTGACTTTCAGAACTAAGTGACCTAGACCTGTATTTTCTTGGAAGCCTAGATGAATGTCCAGAGGGAGATGGGCTATGCCTATGGTCATAATATTTCTTTTCACTTTTATACTTTCTGTCATGCCTATCATCACTGTACCTATGTGAACGAGATGACCTAGAATCATTTTTACTGGAACTTTTGTATGGACTAACACTCCGTTTCCGTCTCCTCTCCCTGTCATCATAACTCCGACTTCTACGATCTCTATGACTATGACTGGATTCATATCTACTGCTACGCTTCCTCCTATGAGATGAGCTGCTAGAACTGCCACTACTATCACTTCTCTTGTACTTTTTCTTCTTTTTAGAGTTATAACTTTTCCTCTCTCGAGACCTTTCCCTTCTATGTTTTTCAGAACTCTCACTATCTCTACTTTTGCTCCGTCTACGTCGACTGCTATGCTTGGAAGAAGATTTATCCTTTTTTGATGACTTCTTTGATTCAGATTTTGACTTTTTGGTTTCTTTACGTGACTTCTTTTTATGCTTCTCACCTGATTCACTTGTAGTACCCGAGGAGCTGGATTCCTCAGAGTCAGAGGAATCAGATTCCTCTTTATTCACAGATTTAACACTTTCTGTGTAAGGCTTTAAGGCTTCAATTTTTTTATTTGATTTGTTATTTTCTAGTACTTCTTCTGTTTTAACTAACAACACAGAAGCTTCAGGTTGTGAAATAGGCTCAGTAGACTGCATTGGAATATTTGAATTATCATTTTTATCGCCATTATTATTATTGCCAGAAGGGCCTTCAAGTTTTTCTGGAGTATGAAGATCTTTACTTGACTTTTTTTCACTATTTTTATCTGAAAATAATAATTAATTATATTCAATACAACACAGAAAGTTAATAAAATATCCATATTAGCAAGAAACAAAGCATAAAAATAAATTATTTTAGCAATTATTACTATTTTATTTATTTCATCAAGGTATTGAAATGAGTAACTTTGCTACCCTAAAAATAGCAATTGCAGAGAGGAAAATAAATAAATAAATATACTCATCTCAAATAAAATTACTATTTATTTCAGTAATAGCATTTAGCTCTGATTAATGAATAGAAAATTGCTGATAGAATGAAAAGTAAATCGGCCTTCCTAAAAATCTGATCATTATGAGTTCCAATGCATTTTAATCCTGTAAGTAATGATTCAATTCTTTTTACAGTTACATGAATAGAAGGAAATAAAAAATTCAGTCAGAATTCCCACTTTTTCTTAACCAGTATTTCTGTACTTTTTCCTGCTATTTCTCGATACCAAAAATGACATATTGACACAAAAGACACTTTTTCAAAATGATATAAATATATTTTCGTCTCTAGCAACATTTCGAACATTTTTTACACTCTCTTTACAGATACTTGCAAATTAGCTTAAAATAGAATAAAATAAAAAGAAGATATTAGCTTTAAATTTGATACAGCAAGTTTTATAATCGATTTCAAATATATGCTTCTAAAATTAACTAAGCCTTTTTAATTGCTTAAAACTTAAAATTCACTCATTCAAGAATTTTAAATACACAAAATTTTAATGCAAGCTGTTTATAATTTTCAAATAGTACACAAAACAATTATGGGCTGCTCTTCTATTTGCAACAGGAAATTTGTGAGTATAATCCAGTAAGCTGATGCAAAAGTTCTTTGGACAGAATATTAACAGTGATATAAACACAGCTGTGATTGCTGCCAACTGCTAAAAGTTTTTAAACAGCAAATTTTTAATACCTTAATTGTTTACTTATTTCATGATACCATGTCTAAGATAAACAGGAAGAGATTCACCATTGAGAGGGCAGCACAAAAGCTCAGGTTGCAAACAAGATTATAACTCATTTATAAGCGATGTAAATTAGTCACAATGTGTAATAATTAAACATCTAATTTCAAAAAAATCACTATACTCTAAATAAAAATTAATATATATTAACATTTAAAATATAAAATTTTCTATTTGTAGAAAATCCATCTGTTTGATAAAATAAGACAGAGAATGATGGGATGAAATTGAATTTGAGAAAGAAGTTGCATTTCATTCCCATAGTTCACAAATTATTTGACTATTCCCTTCTATTAAACAATCTTGATTTGAACATAAAAAATAAATTTATGATTATAATAAGAATAAATTTCATCAATTTTCTCACAGTTTAAAAATAAAGGACTGAAATCCAAGGTCATAGGTCATTACATCCGACTTAAAGAAATTTTTAAGATTAATTACTTTTCAGAATTTACAAAGGAGCCTTTGAAGAAAATTCAAAAGTGCTCCCTTTGTCTTCAACCAAGCCCACTGATGTTCTTTCCAATTTTGTTATAAATAAAATCATTTTACCGTTATTCATTTTTTCTCTTTCAGCTTCCAATTTTTCCTCAAATTCTTTTCTCTCTAGCTCTGCAATGATTTTCTTTTCTTTCTGGGCAAAAAGCCTCTTCTTTTCCCTAATTTTCCGGTAAAGCTCCTCTTCTGAGTCAGGGGCATCCTCTTCTTCTTGGTCACTGGCCTCACTTTCAGTCCCATAATTAGCAAGTCCACCTAAATAGCAGATTCCATCTGAATCAATTCCATGAATAGGACCACTTTTATAAAAATGATCTAAATAAAGCTTACATTAATCCACTTTAATTAAACTGCTAATAAATTACAGTTAAAATAAAAAGAAATAACAATGTACTTCTCACTATACTTACATACATGAATTCCAGAAGAATTATTTACATGAAATTTTGAAACAAAGCTATTCACTACCCTATATAAAAATTGGTTCAAAATTTAACAGAACAAAATGTAATCAATGCGCTGACATTAAAAATACTATTTATGAACTTGATATTAATTACTTAAAGCTGAAAGGGGGGGGGGGAGATTCATACACAATCCATTTCATCAAAAATTCTTAATATAATTCTCAGTCATTTCTTATGAAAAAAAGAATATGTTGCCAGAAATTCTTATGAATGAATGTTGTTAATAAAAATACATATAGTTTTAAAGAGACCAATTTAGTAAAACATATTCCTAATTCTTATAAACGAATATTAATAGCTAATAAAAAAACCTACTTCTAAAGCAATTAATTTAGAAAAATATTCTTGAGACTTAAATATCAAATTCAACTATTATATTCAAACAGGACTGACTGCCATTTTAATTTGCAGGGAAAAAAAAAATGCAAAGGGAAATTATTATACTTTTATAAAATTCAGAAAAATAACAATAGTTTAAAATGTGATGTGTCAATACATTTATATTTTATGTATGAAATAGAATGTATATCTGAAGTATGTAATTGGAAATAAATACTTCAAATGTAATAAATCCAATAACTTTCACAAATTAAGAAATAATTGTATGCTTCATTACATGTGGATTACTAACAGGGAACTAATTGGCTGTGATGAGCATAAAAGCCTTAGAAGATTTGTAATACAAAATCACAAACAGATTATAATGACCAGTTTTTCATTTAAAATATTGCTCACATTTTATTTTAAAATTACAGACAAATGCCAATTGAATAATCAAAATACTAGTTCCAACAAAGTTTTGAATAAATACAATTTTCTGTTCTATACATTTCTTTTTCATAAATACTTAGTTAATTTCGTTAATTATTTACATACCCTCCAACAGCTATAGAATCATGAAAATCTAATAAAAAGTACTGAAAACTGCAATACAGACAGTGAAAGCATTACTAACATGGTTGGGGGGCAGAGAGGGGGGACAAAATGGAGCCTTGTTCCAACATGAATACAAAAGCATTTGAGTCGCTCCTTATAATAAAAATGAAAATCATACTTTGTAATGATATTAAACAGAGAAACGGCAACTTACAAGCAGAAGTCCTTACTATTTAATGAAACAAAATTGTAAAATAACAAATAGTGCCAATTTATTTAATCAACAAAATCACACCATGCATTTCTTTAAAAATTATTTTATTTATATATTTAATCAATCAACAATAAATATCACAAATAATTTTAAATTATCTTTGAAAATATTTGTTTTAACTCACAAAATTTTTTGGTCATACCTATCCTTCCCTAATTAGTTGATAAGGTTATATGTAATAATCAGTTAGAAGTGCTGTTGGAAGGTATACATTTATAAAAATGTATTTCAATTTGTAAATGAATATACATCTTTATATTCTAAGAGAGTACTTTTATTATTATTAATGCATTATACAAATAAAATATTTGCAATAAAAGTAATTCATATTAAAAACTTATTCAAAAGATTATAAATGCAGTGAATCTAGAAGTTATTATTAAAATTTAATATGTTGAATTAATACTGCATTTGAATGCAAGTAATAAATTATACATATCAAACAGATATGTATATACATTTGTTTTATACACTATTATTTTAAAGTTATTCTTGCAAAAGAATGCCGCTCATTTTATATTAAGTACAAATATGTTAGAAAATAGTTTTAAAATCAACACTTTCATTTAGAGTGAATATTTACAGCACATACTGAAACAATAATAGACAATACAATAATGACATTTCGATGTATTTACAACTAAAAATACCAAAAGGTATTAATATTTAATAATATAGAATGGAAAATATCCATTAAGATCCAAACATAAAGCAAAACTAGAAATTGCAGTTTAAAAATACAGTTAAATTTCATAAGCTGTATGCAACTACTTGTAGAAAGAAAATATACTGTAATAGAAATTAAAACTCTAGCACAAAGGTATTAAGTAAAAAGATAATTTAGTTTAAAATATTATAACACCACTGGTATGGAAATAAACTTGTACACATAGCTAGCAATCTTTGTTTATATATTTAAAAATCAAAAGTAATAACATTTGATCCAAATTACTCTTGTTCTTTACACATTAGTCATCACCACAATCAATTATTTCAATCACAGAGCTTTGAATAATGTTGCAATAAATTCAGGACATCATAAGCAAATGTATAACTGGACTTGAATAACACTAACAAATAAATTCACTAGAGATATAGTTGTAACATCAATCCACTAATGAATACATTTTGATAGATGATAATTGAGAAAAGCAATTACACTAAAGAGATTTATGCAAAATCTTTTCAGCTGAAGGAAATTTTCTAAACAAAGACTACAATATAATATTTAAAAACCTCTATTCAAAAAAGTTCAGGCGATAAAGCTTTCTATTTTTACAGGAAAATTATATATTTATAATAGTTTTTTAAATGCCTCACCATTTTCCTTACCAGTGCTTTATGCTTGAATTATTTTTCTGATTTTTTTAAAATCAAAAATTATTTCTATTATAGACAAATTCAATAAAACAAAGATACTGGCAGGATTTATTGAATAGAAATATAAATATATATTTACAAACAATTCAACATAAGGGGCAAAAACAAATTCAGATCGTATGTATTACTATTAGCTTCAGTTAAACAAACAAATTGCACTTTCAATGAATTCTGATAAAGTAAAATTCTTCATTTAACAACCATCTCCCTGCTCATTTTGAAAAACAATAAATGGATATGAGGAAGTATCATATGAAATAATGATTTTGCTAAATTTTTACGGCAGAAATAAAATATTTCCTATTTTATGATAATACTTATACATATTTAAAAACAATACTAAAAACTTTTGTTTTTCGGTTCTATTATTAATAAATATGATTACATATGAAGTAAAATTTAAAACAAATCAGAGAAGATTTGACATTTTAATTATAGATTGTATCCTGGAATATAATCAAGTTGATTTCAGAGTTATCAAACTTCAGAACAGAAGACGATTCTATGGATTAAGATAATATAATTTTTCAAAACACAGCTACTATCTCATTTATTTTATATGAAATTCCTTTATTTTGTTCATTTCAAACTTATTTATCTCATTTATTTTGTATTCCTTTGTCTAGAAACAGAAAATATTTACACCTCTGTTTAAAAAATATAATCTATTAGATCAGTTACATATCATCACATGATTCAGAGAGCACATACATAGTAACTACAAAAATACAAGAACCATGATGGCCCTAAAAGACGCATTAATCAATTATTCAGGATATTTTCATATCCACTTTTGATTGGTGGTTATCCTATCTCGTATATCATCCATTGGGATGAAAATAGGACAGGTGCACGTGATCATCCAGCAGATTGGCAAGTGGAACACAGTTTTTTTTAGAGGCCAATAATACAGGGATAGGATTGACCAAAAGTTTTAAAAAAAAGGGAGAATCTAAAAATGCAACATGAAATGCTTGAGGGGGGGGGGCAAAAGTATAAGTTATATAAAGACAACTAAGTTATGTAAAGACAACTAAGTTATGTAAAGAAAAAAACAATTATCAAAACAACTGCAAATTTAGCTTACACATTCATTATAAATTATTTATAACAGTAAGACATCAACAGCATGCTATTTTCTTAAACACACTTTAAGAAGTATATTGTCCAGGGATATGTTCAAATATATATAGGACAACAAATAAGAAGAAAAGGCCTATTATTTCACATATAAAAAATATATTTTAGCAAACATTTCATTAACAGTCAATAGACCTTTGCAGCATACCTTGGATACATATATCTTCCACTGACAAATGTTCCATAATTTGCTTTTGAGCAATGGCATAAATGGCAGCTTCATTTTACGCACAAAATACAGATCTGTTAAGACATTTTTGAGACCAGACGTCTCATGTTTTTCAGATTAATATTTCTCCACAATCAGGTAGCTGTGATCATCAATTTCTTAAATACTGGTTTTTTTCTTTCGATTGATTGTGGTCACAATTTTTTGAAATAAGAACATTTTTTCTTGTTTCTTAACATTGAACATGTTTATACAGAGACTCCAATCCACCACATCCTTAAAACAATTCTTTTCTTAAAAAATACAGTTGTAGATTTATTTTGAAACAATCTCCTACTTCACAGTCTAAATGACATAAAACGAAGTCGTTTCTTAACTTTAGAAGAATGAAAACAGGTAAACATAGCATTTTGGCTACTCGTGAAAATAATCTAGAATGTTGACTTCCATTCACCACTTATGTAATGGCTCCTTTTTTTGGCAGCTGAACACTTGTCTACCTCTAAATCATAAGCTTGTCTTTTTTCAACACTGATAACATTAATCACAAAATTTAATCAATTCAAACTAGTCCTTGAAAAATTGGCTCATTATTGGCATTAGGAACACAACAGAAAGATAAGCACTTAATACTTATATTATTATGAGACCTTTCTTTAATGTCAAACAACAAACAAGACAAATTGTCACTGCAGGTTCAAATTATGCAAGTCAATGTGTATGATTATTCAGCATATGCTCCCACAACTCTTTTTAGGGTTTGGAGGATGATTTCTTTATTATGTGCAATCATGACTTTAGAGTATTTAACACCATCCTCAATAAATACAGATTTTGTGAGAAGATGACTCCTCAACACAACACCAAAATTCGTAATCTTTAAGGCAGAATCTTACATAGTCATGTTTCCAGCTTTTCAAAATTCGAATTAAAAAATCTATGGAGTGTTATATTGAATAAATTTCACATATTCTTTCAACCGAGATGAATTGGTTTGTTAAAAGCTGTCACAAATCACTAATTAAACATCATCTTAGTGATCCTCTCATGATGCTCTTCACCTGATTGCATTAGAGCTTTCTTTGTAAGGCTCAATTTGGGTGTTACCTTGCAGTATTTGCAACTTTAGCAGGCTTTACATTGATTACAATATGCAAGAATAAGCTGCTAATTATTATAAAATTTAAGAAAGAGAAATAAAAAAACAGACAATGCTCTCAATAATCTTGAGGAATAGCATAGAGAACCACCTAAATCATACACATGTTTGGGGCATTGTGTACTTTAAAATTTTGCTTAAAGTTGCATGCAAATCTGGGAACTATTTCTGATTATTATGTATGACAGAACAGCTTTTCACATCATTCCACACAGTTTAGAAAATCGTTTAGCAGCCTTTATCACACATTATCATGCATGTCAAGAACTTGAGGACATAGTGAGCAAATGTTTAATTCCAACTCTGCATTTTCCTTCTTCATCATGTTTTCTGAATTGATTAAAACAAATCAAATTTTTCAAAAAGGTGCTGTTTCTGTGAAAAATAGGGATTAGTCCTTGAAAAAATTGGCTCATTACTGACAGTACCAACATGATAGAGAGATAAGCAGTTAATACTTATATTCCCAATGTCATATAATTTTCAAGTGCAGTAACTTTTTATTTTACTTCGCTTGCCATCGCATTTACTTTTATTTCAGTTCAATGAAAATAATTATTTCTACTTAAATAAAAAGAATTCTTTTTGTTTCAGTTCAATATAAAGAATTTTTTCTGCTTCAATGAAAATAATTCTTTTTGATTCAGCTCAATGAAAACCTTTGGAATATTTCTTTCATTGTTCTTATTATAACTGCATATTCAAGATTTATAACAGAAATTGTAATTATAACTTGTATATTGATAATATATTCTCTGTTTACTTTAAGTTGTTCTCTACTAGTATGTATTGATTATTCCTTTTAATAACTTCCTACTTTATTATCCCTTTTTATAATACTGAATTTTAAATTCTTCAGTCATTGAGATGTTGACTAATGTCTTGTATGAAGCAGCCGTGGTAGCCTAGTTGGTAGAACATCAGTCTCGTAACCAAAAGGTAGCAAGTTCTGTCCTCATCACGGCTAAAAACAGCCGCGTTGCTAATGGCTGTTGGGGCATGTTAAATGTCGTGACTGCAAAGTCCTCCGAGTTCTCATAACAAATTTTACCTCTGGGAGTACTGAGTAAGGGATGTGTTGATCTTTGAATTGGATCTAAATTCTGACTTGCAGATGGATGAAAGAGTTTGACCGCCCCCTAAAAAGGGTTGTCATGTGTGCTCGAGCAAAGTCGTACTTTCGCCTTAACGGTGCTCATTCACAACGAAAGGCGCACACTTTTGCCTTAATTCAAATGAGCAGTGCTCATTCAGGCTTGATATGACCAAGTGACATTATATCCACCACCACCATGAAGCAGCATTTCAATGCATAATGTCATTAATTGTATTTTTTTCCATTAACAGCTTATTCATCAGATCGGATATCACTGAAAATGGCAAAACATTATTCCTTTGTTAAAAATGTAGAAAATCATGGATCTGCAGAAGGATAATATCCCTAATAATGCTGCACAGAGTATCTGCTAAACAGAATCATGCTATCCAATCAACAAGGCAACTAAGAAACAATGGCATATATCTAGTGAAATATTAAAATCCTGGAAATTGTCCAAACCAAACATCTTATTTCTATTAATATTTAACAGTGTGATAGTAAATAATTCAACTTTTACTCATAATTACATATTACACTTCTCATTAATAAAAATCTTTGATAAGGTAATTTTGAGAAATGCATACAAAAGATTAAAGAACACTGAAAAAAGGAATAAAGAAGAATCAATTCTAAAGAAAAACAAAGGCAATTGGAAATTTAACTATAAATTTTTGTACATCATTAGCTGATTGCATTATTTGAAAATATCTGAAATTATGCAAAATAGATTTCTCTCTCTTTAATTAAAGAAGCCCCTCCTCGATTTCATCAAATGAAAAAGTTTTTTTCCTCCTTTTCTTTTTCAGATAATTTTTTATGAAGCTCATTTTATTATCAGTTACAATAAGAAAGTGCACTGAATTAGAGGAGAAATTAGATTATCCAAAAGAATGTCCAGTTATCAGAGTTATTCTACACAGTTTTTTTCATATAAACATAAATAACATTCCCAAACATAATTTTAAGTAAAATTCTTTGAATGTCAATGAATCTTTTTTTTAAAAAAAATCAAGTTGCTAACTATTTCATAACAGTATTCACAAACTATTCCACTTCTAGATCGTGAACAAAATGTCATCCATTCCATTTTTTAAATAATATTTTTACAACAAGAGTGTGCATTTGTCCTATGATAATCATCCATATCATGCAGCTGAATACAAAAACATATATAGATATTCTTTAAATGTAATTGCAAATATGGAAATATATTACACAAAATAGTATAGCCAATAACATATTTTCTATTATTATTTTTTTATCTAGAGCCAAATGTATAAATATAAAAAGTAACAAAAAATAAAGAAATTTTAAAATTTTAATTTATACTACAAGTAAGTAGCTCTTTTTACTGAATGTAATAAAGAATAAATTTTCAGATTAATAACAATGTGAAACTTATTGGAAAAAATTTATCTGATCAAATTTATCAATTTCATAAAATAAATCTTTTATGTTATAACTTTTCAAAAACAAATGAATTTAAAAAAGTTATTCAAAACAAAATGTGAGCAATACTGTTAATACCTTCATGTATTGAAGTTCAATGAATTACACTTTCATCCATTATTTTTTTATTATAAAATACGGCAAGCAGCGCATAAATATAGATGAATCTAATACTTACGCAATCCAGACGCTACAGAGCTCAATGATGAGGCTGTGGCCAGCTGACGAGCTGGAGCTTTTATGTAATATATATAAAAGTTTAGTGACAAAGAACAAATCAAAATTCATATATCACAGCTGAATGAAGTTCAGATATACCTAAAACAACACTCAAGTAAAATAAAATTATTGATCAGCAGAATCACATATCTCTATCTCAAACAAACGGGAGAATAAAATCATTAGTTATATATATAAATATATATTTTCCTACTTCTTAAGACCATTGGGAGAATTGTGATTTAAAAATAAAAGGCAGCATTCAATAAATAACAAAAAAACGTTGAAAATTATAACTAATATTTCTTTACAGCAAAATTTAGGTGAAATGAAAGGAAAAGCATAAAGAATATTATAAGATAAGCATAAAATTTTGTGCAGTTTTCTAGAAGAGATTTTTTTGTTTTTGTTTTGAAACAAAGTTAAAATAATAGATTTTGTAAGAAAAGAAAATAATATATCACCCCCTAACATCAAAACAAAAACTTTATTTCATTGAAAATTGTAGTTTTTTAATATAAATGTGCCTAAAAAAGAATTAGGTATAAAAAGACTTTTGACCATTTAAAAGGCCAATGCTCCCAACTGAGATATCAAATTGAAAATCAGCTTTAAAATATAATTTCAATCCCAATGATTTGAAAAATCTGTCTTCTATAACTGAAAGATAAATAGAATTTTAGCATTAAAAAAAAGTACAATATACAGTATTTCATAATAATGGTCTCCTTTTACAATTTAAATTCGTTAAAATAGAAAAATTTAAATAAATGTAGAAAAGAAAATTTTTTAAAAACAGTAATTACAAATAAAAAGATAATCTATGTTGTTATTAATAATGCATAGATATTACAACATAAATAAGAAACATATTTGCCAAAATTCATTAAATTTCAATCTTTACAATTGGGAACATTGGATCAGTTACTATTTTAACAAAAGAAAGAATTTTTCCTGTTGCAAGCTTTCCATGAAAATAAGAACCTGCATAAGAGAATATCCATAAGAGAATTCAGGATGGGAAGGAAGAAATTCTTCTCACCAGTAGCAAAGGCAATTAATTTAAGATTTAAAAAATTAATTTTAACCAGCCATCTGGGACATTTGTTTACAGATGACTAATTCTATGGTGAATGTTTCTCCCAATTACTTTCATTTCTTCCAAACCAGTAAATTAAAGAGATTTTGGCACACAAAAGGAAAAGGCGCATTTAGAACAACAAAATGTTATTCATAGATAAAAATTCTCTGCAGCTGATTAATTGGACATATTGTTCCTAATTTAGAATCAACACTTTGAGATAAAGAATGACAGTGAAATTTATATACAAATGCACTAAAAATAGCTGTTGTCACTGGATGGTTAGTAAATGCAGCAATACACATCAAAGATCATTTATTTACTTTTCCTAAGCTTTAATTAGAAGCTCTAATTAACTTTTGATGAATTAAAGCAATAAAGAACAGACACCTTTAATTAAAAGTTCAGAACAGACACAACAGGAAAGTGATGATCTAAGACAATTAAAGATTGATAAACATGAAAGGGAAAAAAAAGACTGTAGTGAAATAAGTACAAAAAAGGGGGGGGGGCAGTTTAAAATAATCATAAAGTTGCAATTTCTATAATTGTTTGTGCAAAAAGATATATTTCATTGAATTCGAATTATGCTAAAATAAATTTTTACTATTCAGTCTTCCAGCGTTTCAATTTTATGCCTAGCATTATAATGAACTTAGTTAGAAATGATTAGTGTTTCTATTGTTGGACATATAAAAGCTTTCTTCTTCTTTCAGTGATGGTTAACTTCAAATTAAAATATTGAAGAAAATAATTAAAAATGAACTCTGGATTGAATTTGGCAAGAATTGATTAAAGGGCTAACTCAATAAATTAATTTTTGAAAAACTGCATAATAACCTAAATTGCAGCGCCAAATAACATCTATTAGAATAAATGTTTTAAATGACAAAATTTTTATTCAATTCATAATTATTTTATTATTTGTTAACAAAAAAAAAAAAAAAAAGAATGCTGTTTTTCAAGTATTTTCTATTCCTTAACCTTTTTTAATTACGATTGTAGACTTTGTTTAAGCATTAAGGTGAGGAAAAGGTTGTAATTACTCATGCTTTACAGCATATTAAAAAAATATGTATGTTATAAATTATCTTCATTTGTCCCAAGTGCAATAAGTGAAAAGAAAAAAAATTTAAGGTAAAAAAGATGATTCTATAATCCTGCCTATTAACGCCTAAACATTTTGTTAAAAACATTGAACAATGAATCCATAACTTGACACAGAGATTTATTTGTCTGAAACTAAAATTTTATATATATATATATATATATATATATATATATATACATTTTTAGATATTCGGGAAACACAATCAGTTATCTTTCACTGATCAAGTCAAAAAAGTAATTGTTTTCTTGATACCTTTAGAAATAGCTTTCCTATACATCTCTTGTGCAATGTCCATCATTTCAGAGTTTGTAACAGACAACAAAATTTCTGTTAATGTACGACGAACTTTCAACACCTGCAACAAAAACAAAAATAATACTTTAATCAATTTTCATTAAACATTTATGGCATCTTAAAGCTTTTTTAGAGTATCATAATAGAAAATTAAAGTCATCTAATTTTTTAAAATACTCCCAAATGTCTTCGATTATAAGATGCAGAGTTTTAATCAAAATGTAAGACAGATAAACTATTGTTAAAACATTACATAAAAGACTAAAAATTTCCAAGAAAACATGAATACATATATAGCAAATGATTTCTAACTAACCAAGTGCAAATTACAATATATATTTTTTTTCGTAATTTCAAGGTCATATAAGCAAGATAATTTATAAAATTTAAGCTTAGTACACCATCACAAGTCAGAAAGATATTATGTAGCAGAAAACTAATATTCAGTTACTCTTACACTAATTGTTATTTTTAAACTAATTGTATAAATTACAAGCTTTTGGACCTGAGTGAATTGCATTATTTGTTCTATATACATATATGCAAAGAAAAAGCACTTTATATTATATATATATATATATATAAAGAATAACTTAAAGAGTAACTGAATATTATTTTTCTGCTACAAAACTTTTTGCTACACATATACAATGCAATTTTTTTTTTACCTCAATCCTCTAATTATTACTACTTTAAAATACCAACTATTAATAAAATACATACAATTGGCTGAAGCAGAAACATGCAGTTTTTAAAATTAGTGGCATTTTTAAGATATTAAAATTTAAAAAATTATTTAAAAATTTAAACTCCATATAAAAGTTTTTTTGGGCTCGTTTAATAGTTCTCTTTTCTTAATGTACCAATTGACCAAGATTTTCCTTAAGCATAAAAACTGCTTCTTTCTAAGGTCAGTAAATCAAAGTTAATGCATCACAAAAAATGTCAGCAATTAAAGAAGAATTTGCAGATGATGCTCACTAAAAATTAAATTTTTAGAAAACTTTTCTGAAAAACTGCAATAATTGGTGATCAAGTTTATACTAATTTCAAGTTTCTTGTTCTGATTCTTTTTCTAAGAGCTGAATATTTCATACAATAGAAAAGAATACAGTCAATGTTAGTTATTATTATTATCATGGAAGAAACAAGTTAAGACTGCTCTAAATTCTAAATTTGTTCAGTAAGGTCGGAATATCAAATAATTAGGTTTGCTTATATCCCCTAAGTTTTCAGCTACAGAGTGAGGAATAAAAGGAATGTCAATGGAGTTTCTAGAGACATGCTATTTTAATTAGTTTGGCATATTATATGAAGCAAGATTTTCAGGTAAAAAGTGACAATATCTTCTAACTATAACCCTTTCAAAGTATGAGTTCAACTCAACAACTATTTTTGCAAATAAGCCCATTCCATCCTTTAATTCAAAGAAATGTTTGAATATCCTGACACACAAAATAATATTTTTTGGTTTGGTTTTGCTTTGATTAGGAATCCAATTGCCAATTCTATAAATAAGTCCCAGAAATTTCAAAGATGACTTTTTAAGGCTTAAAGAACAGAGAAATTGCTGGCTAGCAATTTTTTTTTTTTTTTTTTTTTTTTTGGAAACAATCATTAATGGCTTGACAGGCCACAAAAGATTTGAATTGGGATTAACTAAATGAATTTAATATTTAGATGATAATCATAATAATGTTAAATTGATACTAAAACAGAATTGTAAAAATTTAGATAACCTATAACTAAATAATTTTCATGAAATAAGCTTAAATATGAGGGCTGATAGTGCCATCTTGTATTTTGAAAATATTTTTAGCTGTGTTCATTTATTTATTGTGTATGTATATTTTTTAATATATTTATAGATTTTTATCTTGGTACAAATGTTATTGTCTGTATTCATATGCACTTAGGGGTCTTGACACAAATATAAAGAGACATAGTAAAAACAAAAATACTAAGATACAAGAGATCTTAAAAAAGATGTTAATGTAATAACAACAATTCTAAAGACGTTTAATTAAGACAATTCTAAAAGATGTTTAATAAGGAATTACTATATGCACGTATAAATAGAAGCTACATAGTAAATTAAACACAAATAAAAGAAAAAGGCTTTGTAATAAAAATGTAGAAAGAAAGTAACTAAACTTCAATAATCACAATGGCAGTAATTAAACATTTCAAAGGAAGTGGGGGGAAAAAATTGTTAGGAAATGAGATTACATTTCCTAACAATGAATTTTGAAAATGCATTAAAGTTAATGTACACAAAAGCAACTTTGATCAGTAAAAAACATACTTTTTTTTAATGTTAAGATAGAAAAAAAAAATGCGTAATGATTGTTTAGAAGTAATGGCAGAAAAAAGGGAAAACTTGCAACTTCATGTCACTCTGCTTCAGAGGATTGCAGAAAAAATTCAATAAATATTTCTAGGTGTTATCCTTCTAGGTAAGGCATGTACACCAAATTTTGCTTGAATCCATCAAAGGGGATGGAATTGAATTTTAATGTCATTCAAATTCAGCTATCTATGATTTTTCATGAACTAAAAAGTCTGAAATCAGCTTATTTTCAAATTTTATTTTTCAGCCTTGATATGTCACCTTCATTCATTTAGTAAAATATCAATGAATGACTTTTTGAGTTGGCATGTCATTTTATGTTTTTTTTTTTTCCCCATGACCAATGAATGCTAGTTTTCTCATAATATTTAAAATTATTACTTTCTTACAATGTTAGCAATGAGCACACATTAAACTGGTTTCACAGAACCTTTCTAACTCAATTGGCAAAATTGGGAAACTTATTTGTCTCATCTGCATTAAATATAGATTTAAGCAGCTCATTAAAAATAATTCTCTAATTCTTTATGAATAAGCACACCACAATTTGTTGAACAAACCCTTCAACAAACTCATGCAAGAGCGACTAAACATTACTAAAATGCATCTGCAGATTCAATGTTGCTATCCCGACCAGAAAAAATATATTCTATTATCTCATGCAGTTATAGCAATCTTATGCATCTCATTTGCTGCAACCCAAGAATCTTACAGGAAGAGAAAAACTGTCTCTGAAATCAAAATTAGACTGATCTATAAAGAAAAAAAAGGAGGGATAGGTAGAAAAGTGTTGAGTTTCCACTACAACACAAATATTCTGTTTTTGATGTTATGACTATGATTTTTAGTTTTTCAATTTCAGAGATCAGCAGAGAAAAAAAAAATTAAATGTATTGTCTTGATTATTTTGGAAATTTCCAGTTATTTTCCCTTTTTTAAGATAATTTTTAAATTCCTGCATTTTATTTGGTGCCATTACAAAACACCATAAATATAACTGAAATTGAAGTTTGAAATAAATATAAGAAAGTGGAACTTTGAGTTTCCCCAAAACATTTTCAGCAAATAATTTTTTAAAAAAATTAATAAAATGTGCTTGAAATATTTTCTTTAGAAGATATCTTATTCTGATTATAAAGAGTGGTAATAAAAGAAACAAAAATATTTTCCCAGTTAAATTTTTAAAAAAAGTAAGAATAATTACAAGTTCTTCCTTTCTTTCTTCCTCCGTTCTCATATCTTCAGTTGGTGATGGTGTTCTTTTCGGCATAGGCGAGATCCTTTTGATTTCATTTGTTTCATTCTCATCTACTTCACTATCACTATCCTAAATTAATCAGGGAGAGGTATAGTGCTTGAAAGAGCAAAAAAATTAAAAAAAGTAAAATCTCGGCTCAAACAAAATTAAAGGAATTACAAACTTGACTGCCTATATTCAATTTCATAATTATTAATATTTGAACTTATGCACAAAAAAAGACAACAAAAGAAGAAAAAAATTAACATAACTAACAAGTCAAATATCATGCTCTCTCATATCCCCAACACAACCTATTTGCTCCATGTGAATTGGTCATTTAAAATTTCTCACATCAACCACATAACTTATTGAAATGTTCACATCAGTTCTTAATCATAACACCAATTTCTAAAATTAAAATTTCCGCTCAATATATATATATATATATATATATATATATATATATATATATATATAGTTTAAAGATGTTAAAAAAAAATAAAATCAATGTGAAATCATTCTCAGTAAACAAATGACTATTATTCTAAAATTCCTTTCATAAGTCATTCAATGGATTGCTCCAAAATGACATACTAATAAGAAAGATGATCGAATCTATAATGTGCTATGAAAAAGTTTTACCATAAATATCATTAGAGTATCTTCTCATGTGTTTGACATATTACATGTATATATTGTAACGGATTTTCCTATCCGAAATCTGTCAAGTTCTTTTTACCTATATAGTGGGTGTGTATGGTATGAGAAGATGATGAGCACTCAATGATCAGTCCTTTAGTAGAAGATTCAACAAAGATGTTTACAGGACAAAGACGACAAATATTTACACACAACTATGTACAAAAGACACAAACACACAGGACAGCACACAGCAGTCCTCTACTGTGGACAGCAGCACACTATAACAGCAGTAGTCCACAGGCAGAAATTTCGTAGTCAGAAATTTTAACGTCCACAGTTCACAAGCGGCCAGACAGGATTCAGCAGAAGAGGGAATCTTTTCTACGCTCAGGTAGGTCTCTCCGGAACAGGCTGAAACTGCTCTTCTGTCTCTTCTTGCCGACTCACTACTTCGCACAACGGGACTGCTCCGTTCCCGAGGACACAACGGGTTACGACACACGTCAGAATATGCCACACAGCAGTCCTCCGTTCAGGTCTCCTCAGTTTAAGATCTCTATTTAGGTCTACTCAGTCAACCACCACCGTACTTCGTTCAAATTCCAAGACCTCACAGTACAGGTCTCGATTCAACTCCGCCGCGCTTCTTGTCTTCGTTGAACACCAGACCGTTCAGCTTCAGCTTGATTCCTTTTCAAGACCTCCCTATTCAGGTTTTCTCTTTTTTTTTTTTTTTCCCACACCGCACACTAGCTGCCGTATATATACCGGCGGGAGGGGGGACTAAAATCTTCTGGACCAATCAGGAGCATTCTGGGTGTATCTCGGCTCCTAATGGACAGATCGGGGAAATCCTCTATGTTTCGGGAAATATCTATTTTGTTGCCAAGCCCTGGAACCTCTGACGTCGCACCCATTCACTATCCAATACAGATTACTGTCGATCTGTCTTCCTTACGATGACAGTATTAGCACGGGAAAGAAAAATTACAGGCTCGTAACATTGCTTCCACTTTAAAGACTGACCTCCCAGCAGTCCCAGTTCAATCCAACAGCTGATGTAGGCCTCCGACCGATGTAAACAATCTTCATTCCGGCGTTGGACGACTTTCGCACTTTTGAAGATGACATCATTCACTCAATTGGCGACAAATATAGATCCGTCCAAATCTTCACACTGATGTTGATTTAAAACGTTTACGGCGTTTCGGGTTGTACATCCAGACCTGATTCCGCTCCTTGAAATGCAGATGTCCCAAGGGGCCAAACATCGTATAGTAATGGAATTCTCCAGAATGAATTTCTTCCAGGCTGGTCATTTTGATCTTTCCCCATAGAACCAAGCGAGAATCGGAATGTTCTAATAGTGCCTTCAAAAGTCCATTTGAAAGCCTGGGCTTCGCTTCCGTCGTCAACGCTTTCACGGGAATACTTCCAACTATTACCGTTTCATTCTCGATACTAGAAAATTGTCCGCAGTTCTCTACACAGGATCTTCTGAAGGGAACTGCTGCTTTTGCTGGAAAGATTCCTCTACGTCGAAGTAACTTGACCGGAGAAGCAGAAGATTCGATGGCCACTTTTTGCATAACATTCCAATGCAAATCCACAGCTAGGTCCATTTCTTGAGGGATGACGAGGACGAGACCACAGGAATCAGCGATTCCAGGCACGTAGGCTTCTTCCATAGCACTTTGTAAGGAACTGCTAAAAGGCTTGCAAAGAGGTTGTCCCTTCAACCTCTGGGACGCATCCATATCAAATAGGGCCGCATCAACAACTGCATCCACAGGCATCGAGCACGGGTCACCACTATCAGACCCGTCCAAAGAGAGTTCATCTCCCTTCATAAGCGCATGAACCGATTCCATTTCAGGGGAATCCTTCAGAGAAGACTGTTTCAGCTCTGCAATTACTTGACTATCTCCCTGTTCATGCCTCTCCGTATTGAACTTCAGTTCATCCTGGGAATCATTAAGCTCCTTTCCGATGACACTAGTCTACATTCGATCTTCGGCCTTTTCATCTTCCACTTGGCTCTCTCCATTTCCTTCCATTCCTTTTGTGATATCTTGGAAGTCCCCGACTTTGTCACTTTTATCATCTAATATTTCCTTCCATGACGCAATTTCTTTCTTTAATTCTCTCTTCATCTCTTCTTGTCCTGCTTTAATTTCTTCCAGTTTTTCTCTTCTGCAACTCGATTCTCTTCCTTCATTTTTTTACATGAGAGGAAAAAGCTTTTCGAACTTGTCGTTTTCTGATTCAGCCATTTTTGCTTGAGATCTCGTCAGCACCATACACTGTAAACCACTATGCCACTTCTGACACCAAATTTGTTACGGATTTTCCTATCCTAAATCCATCGGGTTCTTTTCACTTATATAGTGGGTGTGTATGGTGTGAGAAGATGACGAGCACTCAATGATCAGTCCTTTAGTAGAAGACATAACACAGACGTTTATTTACAGGACGGGGACAGGACAGCACAAAGATGACAAATATTTACACACAACTATGTACAGAAGACATGAACACACAGGACAGCACACAGCAGTTCTCTACTGTGGACCGTAGCTCACTAACAGAAATTCCGTAGTAACAACGTCCACAATTCACAAGCGGGCACACAGGATTCAGCAGGAGAGGTAATCTTTACGGTTTTCTTTTCCACGCTCAGGTAGGTCTCTCCGGAACAGGCTGAAACTACTCACTGTCGGTTCTTGCCTTCGCACAACGGGACTACTCCTCAGTTCAGGACAGCTCCGTTTCCGGAGACACAAAGGGCTACGAGACACGACACAGGCTTCGTCAGAATATGCCACACAGCAGTTCTTCGTTCATGACTCCTCAGTTCAAGACTTCTCTATTTAGGTCTACTCGATCAACCGCCGTCGTACTTCATTCAACTTCCAATACCTCTCAATTCAGGCCTTGATTCAACTCCACCGCGATTCTTGTATTCTTCGTTGAACAACAGACCATTCAGCTTCGGCTTGATTCCTCTTCAAGATCTCTCTATTCAGGTCTTCTTTTTTTTTTCAACACCGCAGACTGGCTGCCGTATATATAGCGGCGGGAGGCGGGGTAAAAATCTTCTAGACTAACCAGGAGCATTTTGGATGCATCTCGACTCCTAATGGACGGATCGGGAAAATTCTCGATGTTTCGGGTAATATCTATTTTGTCGCCAAATTCATCGCCAAGCCCTGCGATCTCTGACGTCACACCCATTCACTATTCAATACAGATTACTGTCAATGTCTCTTCCTCACGATGACAGCATTAGAGCGGGAAAACAGAATTACAGGTTCGTAACAATATATTTCGAAGTATTAAATTCATTCTGCAGCATTCTTATTCTTGGATTGAACCAATTTGCATATTCCTCTTTAAAAACACACAAAAGATTAAACTTATACTAATCAGTCACAATTTAAATAAATTCTTTAGCGTCTGAAACACTAAAAACAGAAATTTGAATCTTTTTCAAATAATAAAAAATGAAGCACACTATATATTTCATACTGCTGCTTCCAAATCATTACAAAATTTCAATAAACAGAAATACTTAAAAAACGGGAGTGGTAGGGAAAAAAAGACTCCTTCAGTGTTAGAACCTCGAGCCTATTTCACAAAGAAATTCCCCCGCCCCCAAGCAAATGTTTGTGGTCATGCCATGCTTTCAAATGTTCTTCTACATATGCAAAACTTTGGGGAGGGGGGCTTTCTTCATACTTCTAGAGAAAAATTAAATATGTTTTGATAAACTTAAGCACTTTTAACTGAAAGTGCTTATTGAGGTGCATTATCTTCAGAATATTTTTAAGAAAAACTCTCACAAAAAGCATTTTTTAAATGAAACCAAAAGTTCTGGTATATCGTTGACTTCCTCAAGATCAAAAATTATAATAAAAGATAAGTATAACTGAAGTAATATTTGAGTTTATATTGATCATTTATTAGATAAACATTTCAACATTTTTGGTGCGCTCAGATTTTCTAAAACATTTATTATTATTATTATTGAGGCAGCATTAAGTGTTTTTCCCAATTGAATTTATTTTTCCCAGAAATGTGCCTGGCAAAAGGATCAGAGGCCTGTCATTGTCTCACAGCTATGCTCTGATACTTCACAAATGTTGGTCAATGCAAAAAAAAACACTTTGTATCTAAAATTTCATTCATTCATTTTGAGTATGCACTCTTCAGAAAGACTAACTTTCCATAATTTCAATTAATTGAAACCACTAGCTCTCAACTTGCTTCTTCCGATTATTCAACTTCAAAAGTGCACCACAGATTAACATCTCACATTCAACAAGTATGTAAACAATTCAAGTGTGAGCCATCACCATTTGCCTATTTAGCCTCCATATAAGTGTATATTAGTATTATTGGCAGAGAGAAAGATATTTGACTTAAAGAAATGAAACATAGATGATTAAAGGAACAGTGATTTCTCAATAACTATCTAAAAAGAATTCCTTAAAAAATTTGCAATTCCCAACAAATAAATGAAATTAAAAGGATGAGAAACAAAATGTTTCAAAAAGCAAAAATGCTAACAAATTTAGACTTAGTAGAAACAGATGCAGTTGATGAGCCGTCTTTAAAATCTAAACTATTCTTTAAGAAATCCATTTTAGCCATTTTTTCTGCGTTTTCTTTAGCTGCTCTTTCTTTTTCTAGTCTTTTTAAGCGTTCTTGTTCCATCTTTTCCAATCCATCTCGGATCCAAGCTGGAAGTTGTTTCCTTTTGGCAGCATCTATTGATAGAAGAATTGTTAAAAATTAATTGGCAACAAAAAATAGTAGAAATACAAACTTTCATCTCACTTAAAATAATAAATAAAAATAGTATGGCTTAAACTAAAAAGATTTTAACTAAATTAACATTTGAAAGGGGAGGAATAAAAAATGTATTACTCCTCCCCTTCCACAGAATTACCATTTCCATTACACCTTCATTTTTTAATACTTAAATTTCAAATTATTTTTGATAAACTATAGTTTGAACTTTAAAGATTCAAAGGGCACCTATAATTCAAATTTGACATCTGGGAATCTACAACAAGAACCAATTTTCATTCCCCAGATTGCATTATAACTCAAATAAACATGCAATAATACTTGTCATTATTAGTATGAATACAAAAATCCAACCCTTCCTAGTGCTATTAGCCTATTGTTCTACAAACACATTCCATTTACATCTTATTTACCATAAACTGATGGTCAGTTATAAGTTACTATGAAACAAACCTAATAAATGGGATTTTCTTGAACATAATTGTTGGCAATACAGAACATATGATGATTCAGTTGGAATCTGCTTTCAGCTTCCAATTCCACTTATTTGTGGATTTATTGGCAGCAACAAGTTCAGGCTGAATGTAAGTGAATTGTTGCATGGGCTAATGGCATCATCCTACACTTCAAAAATTATAATAATAATTGACAAAATGCTAAAGAAATAGGATGAATTAGAATGAAATGTTTTGTTGGCAACCAATACCACAAGATAAAATTTGACTGGGCAGATCCACTATGATATCTATACTGGTAGTTTCATAGATGACACGAAACCCAAAGACCAATTTCACCTTTTAACTCTGGCTAGAGCCAAAGCTAAAAGTTATGCATATGTGATGCATATTTTACTTTAATTTAAAAGTATATAGTTTTATATTTCGAGTTCTCTGGATTTATTGGTACAAATAAATATGAAATCCTAATTTTTAAATAATAATAACATTTTTGCATTAGCAAATTAACATCAGCAAAAATTTGATGTATTGTTAGATTTATTTAAGCAGTTAATACATCTTCCAATAGAATAGAATAATATGAATTTATTACAATGGTTTAGTTTCACTTTAGAATACAGACTATCATCAAATTACACATTCAACAAGGAAAAATAGAAATGCATGAATATGTTTGAAAATGTATTTAGCTTTAGACAACATTCATAACGATTCTGTATCATATGTCCAAGCAGACCACTGAAACATCGGCTACAATTCATATAATATGGCCATGGGGAGGGAACCCTCCATTATATTAAAATTATTAAATTTAAATGCTTTGACATTCTATCATAACAGATAATTCTGTCACTGTTGAAAAGGCGAGGGAGAAAGGCTAAATAAAAATGAATTTTTTATTATTAATTATGGATGTACTGTCCATATTTTGAATTTAATTTTAAAGTCCCAAACACTAAAAAATAAATTTTGTATATGATCCACCTGTTTCAGAAATAAAGAGATGCCAAATAATGGTAATTATGCCAAATGAAATTCATCGGGATTCATTAACTGGTAACAGAAACTTTCTACATAAAATATGGCAAATGTTTATTAAAATGCTCAACAGTAATTAAACCAAACTTGATTTTAAAAATATTCTGAATTGCTCATTAAATACTACATTAAAAATAAATGAAATCTTAAGAAAAGGAAATTTGATAATGTTTCAACTTAAATGATTTAAATAAAGCTTAATACAAGACTGTAATTTATAGTTACCTAAACAAAAACATATAAATTTTTAAAGTTTTTTTTTTTTAACTGTTCTAATTACAATTCATACCAATTTGTGTAGTTTCTTCCTCAGCAGGTAAGTTTGTAGAAGATTTTTCTTTCTTGAGAAATATTGGAGCTATTGTTGGTGTAGCATTTACTTGAGACCAATACTGGTCATATGGAGCTTCGGGTGCTGGGGTAGGGGTAGGATATATCTAAAATCAATAAAAAAAACAAAATGACTTATTTTGTATTACTTACTCATACATTCCAAACTATTTTTTTTTAATTCACTACTGATCAATCAAATTTGTTTGGAACACAGAGAGTAGCAAAAAGAAAAAAAAAAATCCACAAATGGGCACAAATATACATATATCATGTTTACAGAATTTGTATGTCTTTTCAAACCAATTCCAATTCATCCATCCAATTCATCTTGTGCTTGAATTAATACCACACAGACTGCAAAAAGGTTTTTCAATCTCAGGGTAGAAAAAGTGAAATAATTTTTTTAATGTTTATAATCATATTCCAAACTTCATCTACAATTTTCAAAAAAATCAGATTACATTGAAAGAAATGCACTCCTATATTCAAAATCGAATCTTTAAAACTAGTCTTCAGTGAGTCGAAATCAAATTTCTAGCAAGTAGCAGAGTTGTCACTCAAATCTGAGGAGAAAAAAAAAAAGGCCTTGTGTTTTCCCTATACATATATTCAAAATACAAAGAAATTAAAACAAAACATTTTTTTACTATAAGGATACAAATCATTTAATGATTATTTAACAATATAAAGCAAATTTGACCTTCCCCCCATTTTTGCCAATTCAAGTATTTGTGTATCACCTTCTGCATATTTTTCAGCAATCAGTTTCATGGACTTAATCCTCAACAAATTAAGTATTGCATTTTTGTACAACCTATTGTACATTTCTTTAGCTATTTTCCTTTCAGCGAACATATCTGAAAATATTTCTAATATATCATTGAATGCACTAAGGGATGAATGGGATGCAATAGGTTTTAATACATATAAAAATTCAGCTTTAAATAACTGTTCTTGAACTTAAAAAAATTCAAAATCGATTTATTTTTGGACATTAAATATGACAATTTCAGAGTGACATATCACCTTCTCTTTTAATCCTTTAGATACAAAATCTAATATTAGAAAAAAACTGACATGCAATTGTCTCCCTTTTTAGGCATCACTAATAAATGCCCGATTTCCCATATTAATTAGGCTTATTTACTAACAAAGTGAGCAGTATGCAACAAATGGATTTTGCAGGACTTAACAAACCCCTTCAACAAAATCTAGACTAATTTTTTTTTAAATCTGTCTAACTTGTATTAAATATGGATTTCATTATTATATTTTATTATCTAATTTTTTTAAAAACATATCTACTCTGAATGAGTTCACAATTTTTCAACTAATAAACAAACCATTTAATAAACTCGCATCTGCATGATTAAATACCACTGTGATGCATCTGCAGATTGAGTGTTGCCATTCTCACCAGAGAAAAATAATTTAATCATCCACACCGCTAAAGCAACATCTGCAATTGGAAAATCGTATGGGAAAACGAAAAACTGTCTCACAAATTGAAACTGGGCTGATCTGTACAGAGAAGATGCCAGTTTCAGCATTACACAATCGTTAATGACATTATTTTTTTAAGTGCTATGTTTGTTTGTTTTTAATCGTTAGATATATGTATCTTTTAGATGGGGAAAAAAATAACTAAGAAACTTAATTTTCCCAGTTTTCTAGGTTCACCCAGCAGTGTAGCAATCCTGAAGTAAATGTTAATGATCGAATTGAAGAATGGAACATTGGCAGCTGACATTTATTAATAACATTGAAAAAACACTTTTCACATCAACTTTTGAGCATGGGAAATTTGCTAAATAAAATTTTTATATATATTATATACACTGAAGTGACATAAGTCATGGGATGATTGTTAATATCATGTCGGTCCACCTTTTGCCCGGTGAAGTGCAACAACTCAATGTGTCATGGAGTCCACAAGTTGTTGGAAGTCCTCTGCAGGAATATTGAGCCATGCTGTATGTATAGACGTCCATAATTGTGAAAGTGTGGATGGTGCGGAAGTTTGGGCACGAACGGACCTTACGATGATGTCCCATAAATGCTCGATAGGATTCATATCGGGCGATCCAGGTGGCCAGATCATGCGCTGGAATTGTGAGGAATGTTCTTCAAACCAATCGCGAACAGTTCTGGCCAGGTGACAGGGCACATTGTCAACCATTTCCAGTCAATGATCGGTTCAGTTGCACCAGAGGACCAAGTCCATGCCATGTAAAAACAGCCCACACCATTATGCAGCCACCACCAGCTTGAACAGTGCCTTGCTGACAGTTTGGGTCCATGGCTTTGTGGGGTCTGCGACACACTCGAACTCTGCCATCAGCTCGTAACAACTGAAATCGTGACTCATCTGACCACGCCACGGTTTTCCACTGGTCTAGAGAGCAGTCGATATGCTCACGAGCCCAGGAGAGTCGCTGCAGGCGATGTCGTGCTGTCAGTAAAGGCACTCGAGTCGGTCTTCTGCTGTCATAGCCCAAGGAAGACAAATTTCGCCGCACAGTCCTATCGGACACGTCCCTCGTAGTCCCACATTGATTCCTGCAGTTATTTGACGAAGTTTTGCGTGTCTATTAACATTGACCATTCTACACAGACGTCGGCGGTCTCGGTCGTTAAGTGCAGGTGGTCGCCCACTGCGTTGTCCATGATGGGATGGGATGCCTGAAATTTCATACTCTCGGCACACTCTTGATACTGTGGATCTCGGAATGTTGAATTCACTAACGATATCCGCAATGGAATGACCCATGCGTCTAGCTCCAACTAACATTCCACGTTCAAAGTCTGTTAATTCTCGTCGTGCCGCCATAAATCACGAAAAACCTGTTCACATGAATAACTTGAACACAAATGAAAGCTCTGGAAAACGAACTGCACATTTATACTATTTCGCTGCGATACTACTGCCATCTGTATATTTGCATATTGCTATCCCATGACTTTTGTCACTTCAGTGTATATATATATATATATATTGTATTTTAATATGTTGTAAAATCATTGGGTTTAAAATATGGCTTAAAATAAATGGTTCCTCATCCACTCTGCAAAAATTGTGAAATTTGGTTTTTTGTCTCCTTACTCCCTTGCCAAATCCATTTTCACTTCTACAATTTAATCAATAAATTTTCTAAATTATTTCATTTAAATAATGTCCAGTTTGAACATAAGAAATTCAATCATTTTAGAAAATATATCTAAAGTCCCACATTTGGCGATTCTTTTTAATGCAAAATTCATTCTATATGAGAACAATAAAAATTTAACAGCAGAAGGAATATTTAAAAAAAAAATTGATTATATTTTGAGAAGTAAAAAAGTCGAGAAGTTATAGATCTATAGCTAAATGCAATAAAATAAAATGGAAGATCAAAATGCAAGTATCAGTTAAAATACAGAAAAATATATGATTATCATTATCAATTTCAGTATTATTATTTGTCAAAGTTGCATATTTTTTGATAAATAAAATGCAAGAAGAAAAATTCAAACAGGTAATAAGAATCATGCAGTCATGTTATATTTGTAAATGCTACACAGATAAGATTTCAATTATCATATCAAGTATGTTAATATAATTCTTAGTATAAATGATTATGTTAAAAAAAATTAAATTTTACATCAATCAGAATATTAATGACTGTAAACTTTTAAGTACATGATGTTTCATTCATTATACAGTAAAATCTCCTTATCCGCACTTCCTTCATTCGCAGATGAAAGAAATGCAACCCAATTCCTATATTCACAGCTAAAAATTTCTTTATTCAACCCGCCAGTGTTTTGGCATGCTAAGAAAGGGTGGGTTACAAGAGCTATTTTTTGTGACTGGTTTCGAAATTGTTTTGTTTCTGAAGTTGAAACTTACTTAAAAAAACAGAATTCAAACTTTAAAGCACTTCTAGTTTTGGACAATACACCAGGTCATCCTAGCGAACTTGAAACTATGCATCCAAATATAAGTGATATTTTTACCTCCTAACACGACAGCTTTGCTTCAACCTATGGGCCAAGAACTAATCCAGGCCTTTAAGCTCTATTACATTAGACCAACCTTCAAAATCCTATTGGATAATATGGAATGTAATCCTGATATGAATGTTATTGAATGCTGGAAGAAATTTGACATAACAAAATGCATCGTAAACATAAAAGAATCATTGGAAGAACTGAAGCCACACACATTGAAGTCATGCTGGAAAAAACTGTGGCCTGCTTTGACTGCGAAAAATGAATCTTTGCAAATTCAAACTTTGACTGCAAACATAGCCGAAATCACGAATGGAATAGGACGAGATGTGTTTGAACAGATAGAATCAAGTGACATTCAGGAATTGCTTGAATCGCAAGATGAAGATTTGACTGAAACCGACTTGGAGGAAATGTTAAATTCACAACCCATAGAAGAAGAGGCTTCAACAAACACTGGAAACTTGACATTTAATTTGAAAAATCTGAGTGAAGGTTTAAGAATGGCAAATGAGCTTTGCAATTTCTTTATGAACGTCTATGGAATGAAGTCTTATTTTTAAGAGACAAATTGCTACTGTGACTGCTGCATACCAGTCTGAATTGAAGGAGCTTTTAAAAACTGAAAAGCAAGAAGAGAAAATGACACAATTATTCAAGCCACTGCTTAAGCCTTAAGATAATTTATCAAAATGTTCAAAAACTTCAATTAAATTGATTTTTATATTATACAGGGTGTCCCAAAAAGATTGAAACGCGCATTAATTCTTTAACCGTTAGAGATAAGTAGGTGGTGTAATTTGAAAAAATGTTTAAAATAAGATAGGAAAGAAGATTACATTAAGAAAAAAAATCCACCTATGAATTTTAAAAAGTTACACTTTGTAACTTTTTATACATCCCCTCTATGCAAATTTGGTCAATTAGAAAGTTTTTCCTTTCCATCCCAGAAGACCATTAAAAAAAACTGCATAACTGTATCTTTAAAATTGAGTGAGTTATGCGTAATTGAAAATTGAACGCTGTTTTTAGTGACTATATACAAAAATGCAAATGTAAATTTGCAACAAATTATAAACACATAAATTTTTTTATATTATTTACAAAACACATTTTTTGCGTATTTACGGTAGATTCACGATACAGTTACAGAATTGTCTTTTGTTTTAATCTTTTCAGGGGCAAGTAATTTAATGCCATGTATTCTAAATTTACATTAGAAATTTTATAAGATTTCGTTGAAAATCAATCAAAGCCATTTGACAGATTTTTATAGCAAAATTTATAAAAAAGAAAAATACTGTTAAATTAGTCTGGAAGAATTTTAATTTTTTTTTTTTTCAAATTCATCACATTTTTGTCAAACCGACATTCTAACAAATTAACTGCCAGATGATTTTTGCCTTTCATTTAACTGGAATTTAGCCGCTTCTAATACGTGTATATTAAAGTTTTTATTTTTAAGCTACATAAAGAAATGCAGACGATTATTTTTCAATTTGCTTATTTAGTTCCAATATTATTTCTTTCCTGTACAACTCAACCAAGATTTCCTCGTGCATATTAAAATAAAGTTTAGAAATCATTCAGCGATGTTGAGTTTCATATTGTCGAAGTAAAAATACTGTAAGTAATTTTGCATTATGGTACTTTTAACAAATGACGAACTGTTTGAACTAGCAATGATTTATTCTATTTGCAATAGAAATAATGCAGAAACTGCTCGGGAATTTGGACGGCGATATCCCTATTTGCCTGAAATTTCACGTATATTTGTTTATCGGATGATGAGAAGATTGGGAACTACCGGTTCATTTAATCCAAGACCTGACCCTGGTAGAAATATCTTGTACAATGAAGACCAAGGAATTGATATTATTGCATATTTTTCTTCCAACCCACAATCAAGCATTCGAAAAGCAAGTGCAATTACAGGATTACCTAGGACGTCAATCCATAGAATACTTGAAAAACACAATTGGCATCCATTTTGTATTCATGGACTTCAAGCACTCCATCCCTCTGATTTTAACCGACGTGTAGCATTCTCCAATTGGTTATTAATCCAACAGGACACAGATTCAAACTTTGTCAAGAACATTATGTGGACTGATGAATGTTTGTTTACGGAAAATGGACACATAAATGCACACAACGATCATTATTGGAATGATACAAAACCATTTTTGTGCAAGAAATACATCACTAGAGAAAGTTTTCTGTGTTCGTATGGTGCGGAATTTGGAACGGAAAACTGATTGGTCCAGTGTTTTACGAAGAAACACTTACAGCTATAAAATATTTGCAACTTATTTTAAATGGCATAGTAACAGATACTTTGGAGACGACACCGTTGTCATTAGTAAAAAAAAAATGTATTTTCAACAAGACGGAGCGCCTGCACTCAAGGCTGTAAATCTAACAAACTGGCTCAACGAAAACTTTAATAAACAGTGGATTGGTCTGAATGAACCCACAGAATGGCTCCCCAGATCTCCTAATCTAACTCCCCTCGATTTTTATTTTTGGGGTCGGCTTCGAACGCTAGTTTATAATACTCGCCCCCTGAATGTAACTGACCTTAAACCAAAGATAATTAATGCATGCAATAATATAACAGGAGGAGAACTCCAAAATATTTACAGGAGCATTATTAGAAGAGCCCAATTATATATTGGTGTTGATGGAAAACATTTTGAGAATGCTTTATGATTCGTGTGGTTTTAAATGTATTTTCGTTTTATTTATTATAATTATTTTTTTATGTTACACTTCTTACAATCTTATGTTGTCAAAACTGTTTAACTCCACCAATAAGGACTTTATTAAATGCCATTTTGGATTTCTTTTACACTTATTATCTTTTTTTGATCGAAGAATTTCTATTATCAATTTGGATATGGTCCCTATTTTCACCGACGAAAAAGTCTTTCAAGTGGTATGGAAAAGTGACATAAGTCAATTTTTTTTCTGTGTTATTATTCAAAAAGTTTTAAAGATACAGTTATGCAGTTTTTTTTAATGGTCTTCTGGGATGGAAAGAAAAAACTTTCTAATCGACCAAATTTGCATAGAGGGGATGTATAAAAAGTTACAAAGTGTAACTTTTTAAAATTCATAGGTGGATTTTTTTTCTTAATGTAATCTTCTTTCCTATCTTATTTTAAACATTTTTTCAAATTACACCACCTACTTATCTCTAACGGTTAAAGAATTAAAGCGTGTTACAGTCTTTTTGGGACACCCTGTATATATATATATTGTTACCTAGGAACGTATCCCACATAAATTACCATTCTGTATTCACAGTTTCTGCATTTGGGGCATATTTATAGAACATATACCCCCGAATAAAGAGCTTTTAATATATAAAATTTCCAAGCTAATTTCATGCCAGTTAAAATAGATGTAACTAGCTTGAATAAGTCTTCAGATAAAATAAAAATAATAAATAATTGTTTTGTTGTTTAAATAAGAAAATTAAAACAATAACCAAAAGCCAATATTAGATGAATAAACTAAAAATTTATTTATGCAATTAAATATCTTTTAACAGAGTGAAACATCTGAAACTTATTAAAGTTTTCTTTCTATTATGTAGCAAACAATTACTAGTGCAGCAAATATTTACATACTGGAGAATGTATTGAATTACACTTTCAGCAAGGAAATTACATTTAAAGTAATTTAAGCAAATAACAATAGTAAAAAAAATGATTCATGAATAATTAATAACGAAATATCAATTATTAAAATTATTAATTTTCATTTAAATATTAGTTAACATTTGTTTGGAAAGTATATGCAGAAAAAAAAAATCCTTAGTCAATTGCATTAAAAAGGGTTTTTTTAAAGGGAAATTCTAAAAAAGGGGGTATACCAATCTGGCTATATAGTATATAGAATTATGTCCTCAGTTTTTTTCTTTTTTTTCACAGATAAAGCCTTTTTTATCTCAAATTTATTTTATATTTATTTTTTCAATAATTTTTTCAGTATGCTTTGATATTTATTAAACATGAGCAGCATCTGGAAATATTTTTTGAAGCAGAAATATAAAATAGTATACAACAAAAGACATAACTTGCCTGATTATATGAAAACTCAGACATATGATTGTAGTCAATAGTTTGCATTGTTAAAGGTGGATTATCATGAACATGACCATAATCAAAGGTTTCCTTGCCAGCCAATGCAGGAGCTGCTGGTTCAACAGGTGGTGGTGCCCATAGTCTTTCATCAACATCATTAGATACACTGGCCTCCCACTGAGGTTTGTTCCAAAAATTACTGTTATCTGTTGTTTTGGGCACAAATGGTACTAGAAAATGAAGTTAAATGAGAATCTTAAAAGTATGCTTCTATGAGTATAAGTAAAACTTTAAAATTTTCCTTTGATTATTTTCTACATTTTCGTTAAGGATTTTTAATATAATTTCATAAATATTTTTAATAATGAAATAAATTTTACAGCAATGTACTAGTAGAATTTTTAAATAATAGGTGATGTCTTTGATATAAAATTAAATATTTAATCCATTAATTAATAATGAAGACTCAACAATATTGAAATAAGGCATTGCTAATACCATCATAAATAGGCAGACTTTAAAAACATTAATACATCAAGAAGAAAAAGAAAATTTATGAAAAAGATTCCATTTCTAAAAACATGAAATAACACAAGAAAAATATATATAAAAAAAGTGGATTACAGAATTAATGGTTGCAAGGTAAAAGAAAATTATTTCATATGATCTCTTGATTATATATATATATATATATATATATATATATATAATGATACATCTTTTTTATTTAAATCTTAATTAATTTCCTAATTTTTATTTTTATTTAGCACATATGCTCCTTTTAAAATGTTCTCTTATTTTCTAATCCAATACAGACTTTTTCATTTCATTTTACACACAATATAAACTGTGCATCGCAGCATTTCTCATGCTCTGAATGAAGGCATCAGAGGAAAGAAATCAAAAAGGAAAAGGGAATAACTTTAATGCTGACAACATTTTTTTAAAGCAGTCAGGTGCTCCTTTTCTAAGTCAAAAAAAGGCAAGGAAGTCTTTTATAAAAATCTCATAGTATAGTCACTGGAGATTTTTTTTTTTTTGTCTCTTTTGCACTTGTATTGTGATGTAAACAGATTCCAGTTTACCATTGCTTTTTGTATATAAATTGCCTGCTGTGTTTATATAAAAAGAAGGTAAAATTTCCAAAAGTTTCTTCTATTCGTCCATGCAACTGCTAAAATATATTTACATTTAAAAATCCGGCAGGATTGTTATGTATTAAAAGCATTAAAAAACTAAAAATTGAGACGCAAATCTGCAAGAGAGGCAAGTAAGACATTACAGCGCAGCTCCACAGCAGAACGAAAGTTACCGTTGCTACAAGGTAGCCTACAGGAAAAGTGAAATTGCGAAGATGGTTTCATAGATTTGGCTCAGTCATAACTCAGTCATAGTTTTATCTCATCTGAGCAGACATGCTGCTTGTAACCAAAGTTTTAAGTTCTGTGCTATCTCTCAACATGGTTTCCCAAAACCGCATTACTGATGAAGTTATAGCATACATAATCTAACTTTCCTGTTTCTATATTCCTATGCCGATACTCAATATGTGCTCCTTATCATCATTTCTTAAAGAAGTTCCATTCATTTTTAAGCTCCTTATATCTATCTCTCCTCTTATCTTATATCTATCTACCCATTAAGATTTGACCAAGAAATGACCCATTTATGTCATTTATCCTCTATAAATAAAGTCAAATAATATGTTTTTATAGAAAAGTTCTCAGAATACATCTGTGCACTATATCTTTTAATCCATTAATATTTTGTTATTCTTGAAGTTTCCATAATATTCTTACACGTATAATTCTTTACTTTTTTATATTTCTAATAAACTAGTTGAAGATGATTTCTTCATTAATATAAAGGCAAGGGAGAAACAGATGATAGAGGAGATCAAACAACTATTGATGATATATTTAGAGATTAGGAATTTTCACGTAAAACAAAAACTGATGAAATCAGAATCAATGCCTGAAGTATGTGATCAGTTAATTGTTTTCTGTACTATTTTAAATATATAAACATTTTTTTGTTTTTGTTTCAAATCTAAAAGATGTTAATATTAACTAGTTCAATTATAAAATAGGTTTTAGAAATAGCACATTTATAAGAACATGATTTAAGTAAAAAATTATTACCATTTAATGATAAAGTTAATATAAAACAAATTAGTAATAATAAAAAATCATGCATTTTTTTTTTGTTTCATTTTTTCACAATGTTACCCCCCCCCCTCTAAAAAAAAGGAAACATTAGCATGTTACCTAGCATATTATGCACATATATCAATAAGCTCAAAATAATAAAAAGAGTCAAATTTTTTATTTATTTTTTTACTAAGCATCTAATAAATTTGCATATTATATATATAAGCAATTTCTCATTGCACCTGGATAACAGAAAAGTACCGATAATTTTCTTGAATTTTAAAATGGTTCAAAAATAATTCTTAGAGTGATAAAGCAAAACTAGCTTAATTTCTAATTCAATATATTTTACTGCAATCTAGATACTAATTCAATCAGTCTGAGGTACTTGATTCAACATTCTAAAGTATATTTTGGCCAAAATTGAGTAATTCAGCAGTCAGTCTAATGAGAGCGATAAAGGAACACTAATTTATTCAATATTATTATACTCAGTTTTCAATATCGTTAATGGAGTAATTTCAGATATTGCAACTGAGCATTCATTTACAATGTACACAAACATTGATTTAAAAAAAATCTTGATCTAAGAATTCCAAAATCAAAATTACCTGAATCATTTTCGAAGGGGCTGTCAGAATGAAAAGGTTCTGGCAAGACTGGATGTGGTACAGGCGTCTTCAATAAAGGAGGCACAACGCTATTTTCAGAAAATTCTTCTGTCATTAAAGGCACATGCCCTGGAGGGGGTGGAGGAGGAGGAGGTAAAGAAACAGGAGGTACTACTTGAGGTGGGGGTGGGGGAAGAGGCGGAGGAACCATGGGAACGGATTCAGATGGTTGAGCTTGTTGCATCTGGATCCATTGCTTTGCCAATTCTGCCCAGTCAACTGATAAGGAAGAAAATATACTATGATTTTAATAACAGTACAATCATTTTTGATTAAAATTATCTATTTAAAATAGTAACTATTAGAAAAATTCCTCATACATATAAACACATTAATTTTTTATAATGGAAATGGATTTTATTTAATACATCAGTTTAAAAAAACCTGCCTATCATATAAATTTAAACATTAGTTACACTTTTTTTCAATAAGAGTTTAATCTTTAATAAAAGTAAAAACTAAAACAAAGTTAATTTGAAACAAAATCGATCTTTATAACAAAATACTGTGTTTCAACCAATAAAGTAAAAACTAGGAGACTCTACCCTCTCCTACCAATCCCCAGAAATTATACATAATAAATACCCAGATTTGTGTTACATAAAATAACAAAGCACTAAGAACACTACCATAGGAGAGTTATTTTTAAAAATAGGGAAAAAAAATATTGGGCTTAATTAATCTTTTTAAAACTTAAGTACAATAAGAATAACGGCTGTTGACTTTGAAAACCCTTTTCTTCATGCAGAATTATAAAACAAATGAAATCAAGACAATAAAAATTTAAGATTGATAAGTTTAAAACGAACATCATGCCTACAATTATGTAAATTTTAAGAAACTGATTATCAGAAAATTCTCCACACTATGCATTAAAATAAGCCAAAGGTCAAAATAATATGACGACTCATCTGTCTTATACATATTACGTTTATTTTCACAGTATCTCTTTCTAAATACACATAGTAAACACTTAAAAATTATTTCTACTTCCTGAAAAAAAATCAAAACATTTTTCAATCTGTATTTTATTAGCACTTTGACTATAATTTCTATAATACACAAAAACTTCAATTTTAAAAACTGCAATTTTTTTAAATTTAAATAGCATTAATTCGTTTCTACTTAAAAATTTCAATCACATGGCCATCAATTGTCATAGATATTTCTAAATGACACAGTGAAATAAGGTATTTTTTACGAACTACATAAGGGACATACACACATATAATATATATATATGCAAACAATTCACAGTAACAGACACAGAATTGGTCACTTTGAAACTTTATCTTTGACATCAAATCAGTTATCAATATTCAAATCCTAAAATACAATATACTAGAAAATTTTGAAGAAGTAAAAAGTATTATAAGATATGAAATTTTACTAATTGTTTTCTTAGCAATGCAAATATTCATAAATAATCTTGCAACATCATTTGCAATGCATTACAATAATCTACTTTAGCACTATACGACTAGAGAATCGTATCCGAAACTAAGCATACAAATCTTAATTGATTCAAACTTACTTTGTTCATGCGGAACATCATTAAACATTGCTGGTTGCAAAGCCCATTGGTTCCAACCTTGCGATCCCCACATAGTTAAAATCAACTATGTGAAAACCTTAAAAAATAATACAATTTAAAAATATAAATAAGAATTACTATTACGCCGGTAAACATAAAATGCAAGCATAAGAGCATCAAGATCACATATGAATTAAAAATGTATATAATTTATAGTTAAAAAAATTTGTAGTTTCGAAATAAAAGAGAAATTAATGAGCCTTAAGAATTACTTATATTTCGTATTAATTATTAATATACATCGCATCTGAATAAAAACAGTTTATAGAAAAACGTTGGAATAACTTACAAAATCGAAGTGAGTAACCAATTATATTTAAAAAAAAACAGAATGAAGAGTTCTAATAATGATCTTCAACCAATAAATAGTAAATCATTCAGTATTATGCCATTTATTTAATAGCATTTCAAACATAATACATTCACAATACACCAAATTTTCTACAAAACAAACGATAACGATTCCGATTATTTGAAACCTTTGCGTAAACTAAACTAAACTCTAGTTACGGTTACTGCGCAAAGATCGGCATTTTTTTTTTTTAAATTACTAATAAAATCTTAAGTCAACTTTTATTTGATTCTGAATTCGTGGTGACAGTATAATATTCATCATCATATTTTAATACCATCGTCTGTGGAATTTGGTTTGTGCTGGAATCAGTGACGCTAGCATTTTCTCTTTTCCCTTTCCCAATAATTCGGCGTTTTTGTGCTCATGTTTCTCACAAATATTAATGGTCGCTTCTCCTTTTATTTTGTTCTGCAGAAAGGAAAGTTGTCTGCCATTTCATTTTCGTAGCTTTTAATCTGATTTCCAACCAGGTAAAATGAATTCGCAATTTACTTTCTCACATCCAGACTATGTTGTCACCATGATTAGAAAAATCAAATTATTATTGACATTTTTCAAAACACAGTTGCTTCAGATGTGTCGAAAGCACCAATAAGCTTTGTGGTGACATCTTAATAAGCCAGCAATAGCCGCTAGACATCAGCGTTAGCTTTTGTCGAATGGACAAGTTACTGGATATCAAACACAAACAACGCAGGTTCAATCCTTGGCGGAATTCAACCTATACATTGGCACAATTCCGCCACCACCATCGCCACAACTTGTTACGCGTCTTAGGCCAAATCAGTATCAAGAAATCAATGTCATGTGTTCGAGTGCTGAAAAATACCACATTTAAAACCATTTCTCGTATAACCTTTCGTTAAAAGTAACACCAACAAGCATGACTCGATAGACAATACAAAATATACTCAGAAAGGAAAAATTATTTTTATGACAAAAGTCTCGATATGTGCCATCCAACTTTTATCGTTAACGAAATTTTCTGACACATTCTGTTATTGATTATATATAGAAAAATATCTCTTCTCTGTCTTTTTTTATTATTATTTCACAAAAAAACCTCATTGTTATTGAAATGTATCGATTTTTAAAGAAAAATTCAACAAACGATATTTTATCAGTTCTAATCAGTCTGTTTGGAATAACTCAGGGTCACTACTGGTTTGCAAACTAGCGTATCGAACAATTCAAGGATCGTCACCTACTATCTAATAAATGATATTTCTTTGCTCATCCTATCAGAACTTGCAGTTAAGTCAGTTCTGCTAATGTTATACCTTGGACCTTGCCGGTGTCCTGGCCTAGAGGTAGCGTGTCTTCCCTGTGATCTGGGGGTCCCGTTTGTTCTTCTGTGTGTTTTCTTTGTGAGATGCGTGAATTTGCCCCCCCCCCCTGTAAAAAGGGGTTATGCAAACGAATGTGTGTACCACCTACATCTCAGCTAGAAGTCAGACTTCTGCCCTCTGGCTGCTTCAGGGGTCTTTACCCTCAGAAGCTACTACACCCCCTTTCCGTGGAAACAAGGACACGGCATCATCATCATCTTGAACCTGGTCAAGGGACAGAGATATGCATCAATTACAATGGTCCTTATAATGCTGGATGAATGTTTGTAAGGTTAGTATGCCCATTGTATGAAAAAGAAAACTCAAGCGCTGCAACCCTATTGGAATTGCCGAAGCTCATAGAGTTTCTCAAACATCCAGCATAAAATTTCCCGATACATTAAAATCAGTCCCAGCAACTACTGATTTGTAAGACATTCGAAATTTGAATCCACTCTCCAAGAAATTAATGAAAGATTCGAAAAACGAATTTATCTTTTCGCTGATATGCTACAGAAATCTATTTCATGTATGACACCAAATATGCGTAAGGTAATTGCACAAAGTTTTGATTGCAGCACCTCATCTGCACGTAAAAAGAAAATCCTTCGAAATTTTAATCATATGTCTAATACTAAAATGTATTGGGAGGCTGATAGTAATAAAAAGACGACGACAATGCCATTTGACTGAGTCTTTTTTTTTTCATTTCAATTTTTAATTTTAGTTCACATTCTCCTTATATATAAATATTTATATATCTTCTTCAAATTTTATATAATACTTTGATAAAATATTTTTTATTCATCCACTGAAGTTCAAATACATTTTTTAAAACTTGCAGTAAATAACGCTTGATGTTAATACAGGGTTCTTTGAAATAATAACTCTTTAATTAAATTAAATTAATTTTTAATATTTTAAATAGGGTCGCCAAATTCGTTGCCATGTAGCCAAATGGTGGTCAAGCTCTGAGATCACTGACGTGACACATACTCATTACATAACAGCGTCTTGATAATTAATTATACATATTTGGGGTGATGGAGTTTCTGGAATTATTACAAAGTTGAGATTCTTGAATTCCGCCAAAGATCGAACCTGCGATGTTTGGGTTTAAAGTCCAGTACCTTATCCATTCAACAAAAGCGATCACTGATGTCTAGTGGTTGTTACTGGCTTATTAAGATGTCAACACTTTTTGGATGGAGCTAATTGTCATACTTAAGTTGGATTAACAAGGATTTCAGTATTTTTCACGAGAAGGTAAAGAATGCGAATTCAATTCTTGGGGATATCAGTAATTTTTTGATACTTAATAATTTTTTGATATTAAATAGTATCTGTAATTATTTTCAGCTATTAATTTTACAATATTTAAATTCTGTATCAAATTCTTCCGCCTATATTGACATTTTTATCAACTTAAATCCCATAAATAATACGTTATTGATTTTATATTCAAAGCATAAGTAAACTACTTTTGTTATAAGAGAACCTTTAAATAAATCTGTAACCTTATTGTTTTGCCCAAATTTTAAAAATAATTCAATCAAAAACATAATGCTTATACTAAAGTATTCAGAAAGAATCTCGAGATTCTTGTGTTCTAGATGACAATGAACAGAAAATCAAATTTCATTGCTGTTTTCTGCAATCAAATTGTGATGATCATTTGCTGTCCCTAAAGGTGGGTTCAGACGAGGCTTATTATTGCGCGCAATAGACGATCACGCCTACATCCGGGAAATCACGTGACCACAGCGGGACAATGGCAAATGATTGTCCAGTCGGGACAAACGTTGTCTCAAGTGTTCACACGGGGACAACAGCAGAGAGACAATGTTTGCGGACAATAAAAAGCCTTGTGTGAACCCACCTTAAGAATGAGATAGTTGAAAGAATCAGCTGGCATAATGATTTTAAATGTTGAGACGTGTTTTGCAGTTTAATATGCAATCTATATCTATGCTTATAATAAACATAATATGTCTGCGTGTGTGCCTTTTGGTGCTATATAGGTCAGACCGTTTGACTTGAAACTACCATATTTGGCTCATATATACTTTAGAGGATGGGAATATCCACTTCAGAGCGATTTCTTTGAACAGAATTTATTTAATTAAATTAATAACATTAAATATAAATATTAATTACTTTTCTGTTTAATAAAATATTAAATATAATTTATTTAATTATCATTAAGCAGAAATTTTATTTAGAATTTATTTAATTAAATATTAAGTGAAATTTCGGCACTTTTCAGCGATAATTTCCAAAAATATTACAGCCCAAAAATAATGTTACATCGCCTCAAAATTAACAAGTAATAAATTTTTTGTTTGATTCAATTCCTACTTGTTTTCTTATATTAGTTACTAGACGCTTTTTTCGACCAGCTGGTTCGCCATAAGTAATGAATTCGAAAATTTTCAATTAAATTCTTACGTACTTTGCTCTATTTATAATTTATCAGCCAAATATATTTAAACTTCAAACTTCGATAGTCTCGTAACTCATATCAATATAGAATATTTTTTCATTGTACTCTAAATCTCTCCAATCAGCTGCTATGGAATTACGCGGAAAAAATCACATCTTATATTTATTCCATAGCATTACGCTACCATTTCAGCACGTGCTGAACATCACACTTTCCTCGGTTTAATTTGCAATTAGAGTTAATTGAATCATTCCGTTTGAGTTTTTGTCAAAGTGACATAACAGGTACACTCTTCATGTGGGTTCACACGAGGCTGTGGATCCACATTAGTCATATCATGTCTAGTGGCTGTCACTGGCGTATTAAGATCTCACCACAATACTCCCCAACCATTGAGATGGTACAGACGAACGATTTTTACAGCGCCAAGTGTTATGGCAAGCGAAGAGAGTGTTTCGATACCAAGAAGCATTTTGGCGACTGAAGAGAGTACTTCGATACCACCAAGCGTAATGGCGTGCGAAGAGAGTATTTCGGTACCGCCAACCATTTTGGCGAGGGAACAGAGTTGCGGCTGCGTCAAGCAAGTCTGACGACTTTGAGTTGGTTGCGTTTGCTGCGGGTAGATGGGACCACGACAGCAGTTTGAACATTCATAGTCCGAAGTCAACAATGTGTAGTGACGGATCGAACCTGATGTTCGGGTTTGAAGTCCAGTAACTTAACCATTCGGCGAAAGCTTATGCTCATGCCTAGTGGCTGTTACTGGCTTATTAAGATGCTACCACAAGGCTAACTATTGCGCGCAATAGATGATCACGCCTACTTCCGGAAAATCACGTGACCACGACTGGACAATGGCAAATAATTGTCCCGTCTGGACAAACGTTGTCTCAAGTGTTCACACGAGGACAATGCCGGTACAACAGCAGAGAGGCAACTAATGCGGGCAATAGTAAAACTCGTGTGAACCCTCCTTTAACGTGCTCTTGCAGGTTAAATTCTACTTTCATTTTGTGAGAAATTAATTGTTGGAAAGTATAGTTACAGTATTTTTAAAAAAATTCATTAGAAACAAAAACTTAATTTATAGGTTAAAACATTGTTATCAATGAAAAAAAAGTCGTTTTTAAGAGGATTTTTAAAAAAATTTTGGGATGTAATAATTTCCGAAATTATCGCAGAAAAATGCCAAATGTTAGCTTAATTTTTAATTAATTGAAGTTAAAAAATGTCTAGGCATTTTTTTCATCCCCCAAAGTAAATATTATGTACATACCAAGTGCGGTAGCTCAAGGTCATATGAGCTGGTGTGTACAGCCCTAACACACACATACGCATTCATTCGTATACATATACACATATTCATTAGGTTATCAGCCTTGGAGTAATCTTGGGCATTGATTGGCCTAGAATTGAAATTCTCTGTAAGTTGGCGGACGGAAAGATCTAAAATTCTTTTATTTTTATAAATCAGTCAGTTTTTATGATTGATTTTGAAGACTGATTTATGCAACAACTTTTGTTTAAAATATTAGTAAAAATATTTTGTAAAATATGGCTCACATAGCAAAGGATTAAAAATCTAAAACTCCTTATTTATCAATGCATTTTTTGACTCAAGTTATATAAAATGTAATTATTTACTTCGTTTAGACCAAGTTAACAGTTCTAAACAATATGTATGCCTATTACTAATGCTATACAAATTCATGATTGGGCCCGAATTTGAATGCGTATTATGTATGAATTCAATCATGTTTACCGTAAATAAAGATGATTCATTTGATTAATGATATAGATAGTGCAAACGATCATAGAAACCTTTGTATTTATTTTTTCAGAAAAAATCACATTTAATATTTGTTTTATTTTATCCAATCACGTGCTGAAAATTACATTTTAAAAATTTAATTTGTTATAATGCGAGAGTTGGTAGTAGTTGGTTTCTTAAAAAATCTGAGCTTCTGTAAATATGATGGCAACACGTTGAAAAAAATTAATTTTTTTCCCTTTGAAGTGCAGATTAAATTTTACTGTTTTGTCTGAAATATATTGTTGAAAAACATGGTTAAAATATTTCTTAAATAATTTGTTAAAAATAGAAGCTTAAGTTATATGTTACAATACTGATATCATTAGAAAGCTAATTTTTTTTATCTTTGACTTGATGTAAAAATCATGTTCATGCAGTAATATACACATGCCAAATTTGGTAGCTGTTTGTGGAGCGATCTAGCCTGTAGAGTGCCAACACACACACACAATGAACTTTTTAAATTCATATTCCTAACGACACTGTTACGAAAGCGTAGTTTACTTTCCGCTGCGATACTGTCATCGTAAGGAAGAGAGATTTAAGGTAATATGTATTGGATAGTGAATAGATTCGAAGTTAGAAGTCCAAAAACTTGGCGACAATTTGGCGACTTTGGTGATGAATTTGGCGACAAAATATAAAGTACCCGACACATCGAGAATTTTCCCGATCCGTCCACTAGGAGCCGATATACATCTAGAATGTTCCTGATTGGTCCAGATGGCTTTTAGCCCCGCCTTCCCTCACTATATAAGAGCCAGCCATCTGAAGTGTGTGAGGCCTCTGCATGGATTTCTCTGTTAGTAGCGCATCAGGTAGCAAGAAATCATTTGCCAGTAGAAGTAGTAAGGCACGTTACTCAGGGGAACTTTCTGAACTCATGCAAAAAATTAAAGATAATTGTCGGAAGAAACATAGCGCCCAAAATGCTGTGATAACATTTAAAAAAGAACTTGAAAAAGAAACTCACCCGAGAGTCATTACGCACTTGGAAGAACAATAAAGGAATATGAAGATAAATTTTTAAATATTACTTGCATAAATAGACATTGCCGCAAACATGATGCAATTAATAACCTTTGTCATTTTATCCAAAATCACCAAATCAGAGTCCAACAGAAGAAATCAATAGCCAGATCCTTCGTAGACACCCTGAATCAAATGAGGGAAAATAATTTGGAATCCACCACACAGTATTTAGACGACCTTGCGAAACTGAAGGAAATACGGGCAGAAATAGAAAGATGGGAGGAAGAATCAGAAGAGGTTGGAAAATGCCCGATCGAAAACTGTGATAAGCACACTAGCCACAACATAGAAGAAATAGAGGAAATGGAAGCTGAAGCACCGTTCCGAGAGGCAGATAAAAGGCATGCCGCCAAAAGAAAAATCTCCAACAACAGCCAGGAAATAATAGTTAATAACAAATTCCAAGCCCTTGAAGTAGAACAGGAAGTAGAAATCAAAAAGCCCCCACCCCTGAATTTGAGGATGACAAAAGATTACAACCTAGTTCTACAAGAGATTTGCAGAAAGTTTCTCGAAACGGAGAATACGTACTCGAACGGATTTATAAGAATTACCCTCAAAGATGAAACGGAGAGAAAAGGAATATTAGAGATTTTAGAAAACATGAAAAAAGAATATACCATATCAGAAGACCCCTCAGAATGCCCTATTAAAGTTATCATTAAAGGCCTCCCCGGAAATATGGACAAAGATGAGATCAAGAAAGAATTAGAAGAGAAAAATTTCCACATCATTAGAATTTCACAACTTAAAAATTTTCGCACGAAGACCCTCCACCCCATCTTCCTTGCAGAAGTTAAAAAGATAAATAATTATAATAGTATCTACAACCTCAACTCCCTATGCTACATAAAAATCAAAATCGAGACCTATAGGAAACCTGCCAAGGCAACCATGTGCTATAACTGCGCAGGATTTTTTCACAGCGCGTGGAATTGCAAATGCAATCCACGCTGCATTAAATGCAATGGAAATCACTCTACTCAAAACTGTGAAATTAAAGAAAAGATTCAAGAGCCCAAATGTATCAATTGTCATGAAACCGGTCACCTGGCCTCATGGAAAGGATGTAAAAACTACCCCAGCACTCGACCATATCCCATTGCAAAAAGATCCTTTGCAGAAGCAGTAAAAAAATAGAAGCGAGACGAAGAAAATAGAACATCAACAGCCCCCAAGACAAGAACCACCCCACAGAAAACCGGCTGCTAAGACGATTGATTCCTGCCCAATTGAAATTGCTGAATTCATCGAAATATTAGACGCACTTAAAGAAATTAAATCTCTACTACGAGAATTCCCCGGAATACTTGAAGCTGCTAAAGAACTCAAGAAAACAACAGATAAAGATAAACGCAAACTCATCCTGTTCAACGCACTTCTTGCCTAAACTCCCCGCACTGAAGCTCGACTTCTGATTGGCTCCCACCAGCCCTTCTGATTGGCCGCCCAGGAACAATAGCTTAACCTGCCTCCACCCCTCCAAAACTGATCTCTACAAAGTTCATCTCGCCAAGTCCAACGCTGAATGATGCTCGTTCCTGATTGGTTGATACTACTCCTACAGCTAATCCCTCTCGGTTTCTCTCACAGTTGCTCAGTCCCAGTTACTCTTGCGAGCCCTAACATCCAGGTTGCTCTACAGTCCAAGTCAGCTAGTCGCAGCAATGCTTTCTTTAGTTTACATGCAATGAGCGGAGGTAGCCCATCACGGGCGGGTACTCCGGTAATCTGCAAGAAGAAGTGTGTGAGGCCACTCCACCAGAAATTGCCGTATGACTCCGAAATGTATCAAGTGTGGAGGTACCCAGCAAACGAGAGAGTGCTCAATCAAGGAAAGAATTCAAGCCGCAAGATGCATAAATTGTAATGAGGAAGGTCATCTAGCTGCCTGGAAAGGTTGTAGAAAATACCCTAAACTGACATATAAACAGGGTCGTCTCTCCTACGCCGAAATGACAAAGAAACCAGAACAGAGAAAAATGGAAAACCAACCCAGATCAACGCAACGACATATCCCGATCCCGCAAAAGCAATATCAAGAACCGAGACATCACCCAACATTAGAAGCCCATAGTTACCCAGAACTGAGCGACATGAAAGATATAATTGAAGCCCTGAAAGAAATAAGAACCACACTAAAAGAATTTCCAGGATTACTAAAAGCAGCTAAATTAGCAAGAGAAAGACCCTGAAAAGAAGAAGTTAATCATTCTCAATGCCCTTATCGATTAATCCTCTACCCCTAACAACGAGTAAGCGTCTCCTGATTGGTTCTCCTGGCACAACAATTTATCCATCTCCCACTACTCCAAACCTCCCCGCGAACCTGTGTAACCCTCCACCTACGGGATGACGGGCCCCTCTGATTGGTTCTCTCCTTACCTACTCCTCCATCTCTTCAGTTTCTACCAGACTCCGCTCATTCACGCTTCTGCTGTCATGCAACTCCCATCTGTCGCTCTGTACGAAGAGTTTCATGGCAATATATTGAACGCTAGGTCTCCTCCAATTGTCATTACCGAGGATAAAAGCCCCTGCCGGGGCTTGGTGCCTTGCTAATCTAACTCATATGTGTGTGAGGGAATTCAAGCTTCGGCACTCGACGTATTAACATCTATCGCATCCTAACAAGAATATCACGGTAATTTACTGAACGTCATGTCCTCCTAATTTATCAGATCGGGGATAAGCCCCTGCTGGGACTAGGCGCCCCGTCAACCCTTCTCTGTAGTGTGTGAGGCAAGTCGAAGCTAAGCAGATTTGAAGAAAAAGGAAAGAAGACCTGAAGCGGTGGAGTGAATCAAGCGAGAAGCAGAACAGTTGAAAAGGAGAAGACCTAATAGAGAGGTCTTGAACTGAGGAGTCCTGAACTGTGGACAGCTGTGCGACATATTCTGACGAAGCCTGTGCCGTAGCCCGTTGTGTCGTCGTCGGGAACGGAGCTGTCCCGTTGTGCGAAGTAGTGAGTCGACAGCGATGGCAAGAAGAGACAGAAGAGTAGTTTCAGCCTGTTCCGGAGAGACCTACCTGAGCGTAGAAGAGAATCCCTCAAAGATTCCCTCTCCTGCTGAATCCTGTCTAGCCGCTTTGTGTGCTGTGGACGCTGTCAATACAGAATTTTTGCCTGTGCCCCCTGTTTCTACTGCAGTGTGCTGTCAAGTGTGTTCGTCTCGGCTGTTTGTAGTTATCGTCTGTACATAGTTGCTGTCAATATTTGTCGTCTGTGTGCTGTCCTGTAAATAAACGTTTGCGTTGTGCTGTCTACTAAAGGACTGATCATTGTGTGTGTCATCATCTTCTCACACCATACACACCCATTATACGAGGTAAAAAGAACCCGACCGATCAGTAACAATACTTTCAAGATTATTTCTTCTGCGGCAGCAACGTGCCGGGTGCCCTCTGGTTACTTATATTAAATGCTTACTAAATCTCATGTTTAAAAATATGACTTGTAAGGGCTTTTCAATGCAAGATGCAATAATTCAGCAGTGACAGTAAAATCTTAGATTTTTTTTGTTGTTAAAGCTCTATGACTTTTATGTTACACAAATAGCCATAGAGCTAGTTTGGAATTTTTATTTTTCTATTTTTTTATTTACTAGCTGGTACCCGAAGCGTTGCGGTCGCCAAAAAAGAATACTATTAAGTGCAATCAATCAATCATTTGGCAATGCTTTATCGAAATAAGATAGACGGTGCGATAGTATATAAAATACTAACAAACAAATATTCAATTTTATGAATTAGATTTGTGTATTCTTTATGAATTAATATTCTTTCAGAATGGTAATGAAAGAAACCATTTATTGTATCTCGTGACTCGTTTAATATTCGTTGTGAATTTTCAAATTTAATTTTAGAAAATGGGATTAAAATATTTTCTGTTAAAAATGATTAAACATAGAAAATATATTTATACCATAAAATCTTTCACATAGTTGAAAACTTGATTTTAGAAAATTAAGGTGGTGCAAATTTATTTGTAATATTTTTGGTAGTTACTGAGAAAAACGCTAAAATGTAATTAAAATTTTAAAACCCCATTGCTGGTCTTCTCAAAACTTTCTGGCATAATCTGTAGTTGTTACCGATGAAAATGACTTGCCCTGCATTTGTGTTCAATAGCTACAAAATATTTACCTTTCACTTGGATTTGGCATTTTTACCTAATCCATTGCGTGTCCTCGACGAGTTATTTGGAGATTAATCATTGGTAAATAGATGCTGTAGAGATTCGATTTTTTCTTAAAAAAATTTTAGTAATTGAATTATCCCTATAACCATCCCGTAGGTGTAAACAATAAGCTGACCAAATTTCATTGCAATCGGACGATCGGTTTAGGACTGCATAAGAGACATTCAAACAAATATTCATTCTTATTTATATAGATTTATTTTTATTGAATACTAGCCGCCTTTGGCGACCAGCTGGTTCGCCATGAGTAAAGCGTTCTAAAATTTTCAATTAAATCACATATTCATTAGCCTTGAAGTAATTCCGGGCATTGATTGACCTGAAAATAGTATTTTCTTTAAGATGACGGACGGAAGGTTCTAAAAGTACACCTTTTCCTAATAATATTCTTTAATTTTATAAATCAGTCAGTTTTAACCATCGATTATGCTTCCAAAATATTTAAAAAAAAATCGGTGATGTTGCCAAACTATTAAATATGTTTTTTTAAAGAAAGCGAGAAAGGGAAAAAAGTATTAAATTAATGATACAATTGCAAACGATTACATAAATATGCCATTGAGTCGGGACTTCAATGCATATCCTGTCTAAATTCAATCAGGTTTACCGTAAATAAAGAAGATTTATTGAGTTAATGATATAGATATTGCAAACGATTGTAGAAACCTTTGCTTTGAATTTATTTTTTAAAGAAAATATCACATTTTATATTTATTTTATTTTATCCAGTCACGTGCTTAAAAGTTGCATTTCTGCAGATTTATTTTGCGATGATAATTTTTTTATATGAACTTCCGGCATTCTTTTATTTTATCCAGTCACGTGATAAAAACATGGTTAAAATATTTCTTTAAAAATTCGTTAAAAATAGAAGCTTACATTATAAATTTAAAAAATTGATACCGTTAGAAAGCTAATTTTTTAATCTTTAAATTGATGTAAAAATCATGTTTATGCGATCATATTTTCGGAAGTTATAGCGGAAAAACGTCGAAATTTCGCTTGAATTTTAATTAATTCAAATTCTAATTAAAAATTCGAAAAAGGGGCTCCGAGGTGCACATTCCGGACCTCCAAGGTATACATGTACCCAATTTGGTAGTTGTAGGTCCAACGGTCTGGCTTGTAGAGCGCCAACACACACACACACGCACACACACATACACACACACATTGAGCTTTATTATAAGTATAGATGTAGAAGAAAACCATTATGAAAATTTCAAAGCTGTGAATTTGAGAACATTTGTTCTGAGTGTTCTTTTATATTAAAGATAATAAAGGGTTAAATTGCTTTCTTAATTTTTGTAAATGATACTATCAATACAATTTAGCTTCATTTTAGTGAACATTTAATTACTTATTTTAAATGCTCACTAAATTTCACGTTTAAAAATATTTGCACGATTTCAATTCTTGTGCCATTTTTAGAGGATCTGATAATGATGTCTGAAAATTATGTTCAGTAATGGAAAACTCAATATTTGCTCCTCGGTAGAGACGATAATGATCTGAAATCGTTTCGGCTATTAAGCGAAGATTAAGACGCTTCCATTGGAGAGAAAAAAAAAAGCAATAGCGGATTGCCCAGAAAAGTCACGTTCGAGTGGCGACGCTCGGCGTGGAATAATATTTTTCCAGGACGGTCTCCATTAATTATTTACTTAAAAGGATCTTCCTCACGCTTTTTAAATTCGAAACATGTGGGCGTCTAAGAGAAGGAGACTCTTACTGGTTGCGAGCAAGAACTTGGTTCGAAATGGCTGCTTTTACGTAAAAACTAGAGAGCCATTAAAAAAAAAATGGTTTTCCGTTTTGTTCTCATATTTCTTCACCGTTAAGTCGTATTCGATAGTAAAAAAAATAATTTTGTTACTGAGACGTTTGTTTCCACGTGAAATCAAGAATATATACGAAAAGTAAAATACGTTGTGAATAACATTACAGGTAAAAGTACATAAGAATTCCAGGTGAAGGCATAGATTATGCTTAATATGGCTAACGCTAGCGATATTTTTTTAAGCTCTCCTTCAAAAACAATAGCTGTAAAATATTTTAATAAGTAACTTTTTTGCAGTTGGTGAGAATTTTGTGATAAACTACATTTCCGACTCCATATATTATACAATACTAGCTATTACCCGCAATTCTGTTCGCTTGGAAACTTTGATATATATATATATATATATATATATATATATATATATATATATATACGAAAAACTATCAAATAATGACAAATAAAAAAAAATTAAACCTAACCTAAAAATGATACATTTAAAAGTATGACCATATACGAAAAAATATATACATAAATACAATTTAATAACAAAAACACACAACTAAAGTAAAAACAATTTATTTACACTACATACCCAAAATAAAACAAAACAGCGAATCCAAGTCCGTATTTCTTTGAAATCAAGTCAAATCCATTTTATTTATGGATCGAGAAAGAGATAGCTACAACAGTATTATAAGCATAATTTTTAAACTTTTCATTTAAATGAAAAAACAGTTGTCAACAATCACGCGCGAACTTTCAATGAAAGTTGATGTAACGCACATGCTTGACTTTCCTACGCCAGTTGAGGTAACGCAATGCAGATTAGAATTTTTTTTATTTCCTTTATTCTGTTTTCTTTTCATTTAAAAGTATTTCAGAATGAATCCGAAAGTTTCATTCATTGACAATATTTGATTTTAAATGCATCAAGCGCAAAGAAAGAAATAGAATCGTTTGAAATAATTAGTCGAAATTCTGCTAAGTCTAACCTTATATCCGTTGGAGAAAAAAACAGGAGCCTTCATTATCTTTGGCGGGATTTGCCCCCAGCTTTTCGGCGCGAAAGTTAGTTTTCAATTAATAAAAAATGAACCACTTGATGAACCGGAATAAAAAGTATCCTCTGTTCTATTCCTGACTGTAATCTACCTTTGGGCTAAATTTCATCCCATTCCGTTCATCCGTTCTGGCGTCATTGAGTAACAAACATCCATCCATCTAAACTTTCACATCTATAATATTATTATAGATATGATTAACTATGCTAGCGACATATTTTTAAAAAAAATAGCTGTTAAATATTTTAATAAGTAATTTTTTCTGTTGGTGAGAATTTTGTGATTAATTACGTTTTCGAGTCCATATATTATACAATATACGGAAGATTATTTTTCCTTTGATTGTCTCAATCTGGACTAGCAGCTGGTGAAAAAATGTGAATGCGGAAAGCAAGAATCACAAGCGAATAGATTAGCTTATGGTCTTAGCAGCTAATGTTTGCTTTGAAGGAAATGTTACTGAGCTGACTAAAAATATTTATAGACGCATGCTAAAAATGACTCTTTTCTGTCAGTTAGCCTACAGTGGAAATTACCTCAATCTTTTCATTCTTTTTATTTATAAACGTGATAGCAACACAATATTTGTTTTCATGTAAGCTTAATGTATGCATGTAAAGGTCATATCGAAATTGAGAGATAACAGCCTGTGTTGCCAAAAATTCCATTCTCAACTCATGTCAACCAACATATATATATATATATATATATATATATACAATTAATCACATATTTACCTATTACATTATAGATTAGGTTAAGGTGATATGAACTTGCAGGTGGAGTTGCCCTTTAAATGTTATTTTTGAGTTATTTGCAAACTTTTTGTAAATATAGCATATATTTACAAGTATAGCATATCGAAAGAAGCATTTTTCTTTCAAACGTGTAAACTTTGTTATACTTAAAAACCTTTTTTTAATGGGATTCTGTATCAATTTTATGTGCTCAGTTGATCCATTATTTCTCATAGAAGAAAATGAAAATTTTTGTGAGTGTTGAAACACAATATCTGTAATAAATTTGCTGGAAAGTATTCTAATTAATTAGTATATAGTATAAAGTAATTAGTATTATATTACTATTTTTGTTATAATTTTATATCTTGTTCATTCTCAAATTTGAAAACACTTGGAGCTTTTGCGCATGCTCAAAGATGTGTTTATTTCATCATAAAAAAAAGAAAAAAAGGGGGAGGGAAGGATATGTGAATGGGGATGCTTACATTTAGCAGTAGAGTGAATTTGAATAATGCGAGGAATTTGGAGGTGTCATAATAGTCAGCCTTCCTCTTAGCAGTCGTCGAAAAGTGCTAGTCTCGGTATCATAGTACTCATATTATTCTAATGCATTCAACAGCGGGTTAAGATGATAATATTTTCACAAGAATATCATTATGTATGTTTCTAGTCTATACGAAAAGTGAGGCAATTATTTTTCTAATTTGGTAAGGTTAAAAATAGATTTTAAGAATAAGGAAGCTTAAGCTGAAAAAAGGAAGGAAAAAATTTGAAATTTAATAGAAGCTAGATGAAATCGCCGAACTTTTGAGGAAAGATTTAGGCCTCTTGCTCTTAGTTTGAAAATTTCTGGCGATTTTGAGAGATAATTGATGTATTTAAAATTTACCAAATTATTGAAAACAAGGTGCATGGGAATATGTAAGTAAGAAACGTAATTATGAAAGAAATATTTAGTTTATATAATAAATTAAATAAAATTTATTCGAATTACAAATCATTTGTTAGTATTGCTTTAATAAAAATTTCAGGCGATTAAAAAATCGAATTACTGACGAATCTCAATTAAAAAACGTTCCAATTAGTAGAGTGTCATAGCAAGCGGAGTAGATAGCATCTACGAACATTTTATTTTCTGGCTTTGAAAAATAAATCTTATTGAGGTGTCTTCCTGGAGTGGCGTCGATAACTCCCTTATGTACAGAATCTTCTGTTAGTTTCCTGATTAGCATTGTGTCTATAACTTGTTTTTGAATTTGTATCGCATGATTATTTCTGTTATTTTCATGCTAAAGTGTAATAACCAAAAATTTGGTCCATATTCATATTTTAGTATTTGAAGTAATGCGTATGCAGTTCGGAAAAATTACTATAATATAAAGCCAAAAAAAAAGGGCATTTGTTTATCGAAAATACTGAATGAAATACTCCTAAAATTCCTCGTCTTACTTTTTTCAACCTCCGTTTTTAAAAAATTGATTAAGAATTTCATGAAATTGTTTTCCATTTAATTATTAGCATTTAGCGTTATTATAAACATTTACCAATGAATATTTGCTACTAAATTATACCAATTCTAAAAAAATGATGGATGCTTAAAACAGTAATATGAGTTCATGTATTCTTTAAGAGTTACATTCGATTTCAGCAGAAACTTATATCGCATTTTTAGGAAGGAAAAACGATGTTCTCTTCGTAGAGCAAACATAATTTAAACAAAATTTTTAAAAAAATCGTTGAAATTAGCAGTTTCTAGTTTTCTTTTGTAAAAACACAAATACAAAATTGGAAAATACAATTTTTACTGTCCTTTTTCTTTTTTTTTTTTTGCTATGTAATTATATTTATTCAAATGCCGACCACATGCAGAATAAATTATGCTTGTTTGTATCTTCAAATATTGCAGACCAATAGCCACAATGCCGTTTTGGGAGAAAATCTTGGAAGCAGGGAATTTTACCCTTTTTCCTGTTTCTTTTTTTAGAATTAAAATTTGTCTTTGAAGAAGTCTGATACTCAATGACGCCTTTTAGCATTTTTGGACCTCTAGGCAGTGCACCTTATCTTGCCCATGTATCTTGTCTGTCGCGTTTGGTAGATAGGTTAATGCAAATCCTAACGAAGACTCTAAAAAAACAAATTCAAACAATTAATTGGCTTTACATTTGCTGTTTTTTCTCCCATCTTTCGAAGTTTCGCGTCTGTACCGGAATGCACTGCACAAAGCCCGCGTCCTTTGAAAAAGAGGCGGGTCTATCAATCAATCGCGGCTCATCCAGAAGCGTCATTAGTATTCCGCCTCGTCTCCTTCTCACCTTCGCGAAGAGGGACGTCGAGATTTTATCCGCAAATTAGCAATTATCTCTGCATGAGCGTCGCCAATTATCTCGCCGTTTAGGTAACTGATATCGGGTAATTGCCTGGGCGTGTTTATTTCGATGACTCTCTTTCGTTAGTGAAATTCGATTAAGAGACGATGGGTTAGTTTTAAGGTCACAGAGTTCATAATTGACGACGCCAATTATTATTGTGTCGGTAGATCATTGTTTCTTTTTTAATATTAAAATCGATTAATTTCTAAAGATTGTGAAACAAGCAGCCTTGGCAGAGTGAAGAAATGAATAAATATTTAGAAGTTTATATAAAAATAAATTCGCAGATTCTGATTTTAAGGGTGCCATGGTGATAAGACATCGGTAAGCTCACACTCTTTCTTAGATGTAAATGTGATTGGCAAGGAAAAAATAAAACCATGGCACCAGATATATCTACCTTTGCTAAACGACGGGTATAAATACGTAGATTGACATTACAGGGCTTGAGGCTACCACTGACATTACAAACATAATGATACTGTTGTGGTGTTGAAGTTTGGGAGTGGGGGCGCTAGCTCACATGTCGTCCTCGTCATCTGACCGCAGTTCAAAATGACGAAGACCATCCCAAAATATCTTAGCACTGCTTATGCAACATTAATATAACTAAGACATTTTATTTATCAAGGTCTAACTCTCATTGTCCTTTATTTGGGACTTAACACTTGTCACATTCCACAATGTTGCTTTTTTCTTTGCAATAACTTCTAAACCTATCAAATGCTGAAAAAAAGTTCACTTCGTACTGAAATTTAAATCATTTTTGAATGATACCAGTTTTATTATTTTCTCATCTTCTTTCTTTGATGTCCAGAAATTCTTATTTTTAATTTACTGCTTTCAGCGACTAGTTAGTTTGCTAATGACTCTAAAAGTATTAATTTTAGTTCAGTAAAATATAAACTGCAGAATTTTTTTAATGTTTTTTAAAACTGAAAGCGTTTTTAAGAAGCAGGAATAAAAGCTAAAAACACACACACACAAAAAAAAGTTAGGAAATTTATTGGTATTTACACTGAATTATGAGCAAAATAAAAATGTATAGAATATATCGCGTCCTTGAAATTACTGATTTAAGGTACAAACATTAAAATGTTGTCTCGTAAAATAAATTCTAAAAATATATACATAAAATTTAATGAAGATGACTTAGTATCTTCATCGCACTTATTTCTAATGCAAATCGCAGAGATTTAAGTTATTGAATTTATTGATTGAATTTATCTAGTTTTGAAATGCATATCCAAGTTAAATTTCGCATTCAAACTCTAGGCATGTTTAAGCTCTAAACAGTAAAGCATATTGAGAATGGCATATTGCTATTAAATAAAAGAAAAGATGGAAATAGCTTCCTTTTTTCTTTTAGCAAGCTTAATTTTTTTATTTCACTGTCAATCCGAGAGATTTAACATTTTTTTTTTATCCCAAAAAGTTAAAAAGAGCGTAAGCATGTTAAAAATAGCATAGTAACATGCATTTACAAATTTTTATTACAGAATTTTTTGATATTTCAAAATAAATTTTTAATGTTTTAGATTTTTTATATATTTTTTATTGAATAACTACTTGGAAGAAAATGGCATTCATTCCAAAAAAAGAAAGGGAAGAAAAGCAAGAAAGGAAAGCACTTTTTCTCTTTGTGATTGTGCCTTGGATTGTTTCTTATTTAATTGAGTCGTCAACGTGATAATGTTTTAGGCTGCATTCTTTTTTATTGCTTGAAGTAAAAAACATTGCGAACAAACAGTAATGGTTGATGCAATCATGTAAAATGAAGATAAGCTTGGTTGTCAATTAACCGATCCTGAAACGTTATAAAATTAAAATATTTTGACTAAAAGTTAAAATCCGTTTTTGGATAGCATTTTTCAGGTCATCTTTTAACTGTAAAATCCCTTTCTTGGTTGAAAGCTAGTGACCTACACCTCTTGAAGAATGCCAGCAAACCAAAGTTGCAAAATCCTGAATCAAGATAACTGGCAATAACTGTTTTATTGTATTGTTTATATCTAGTCAGCAGTCACCTGTACAGATCCAAATGCTATTGCCAGGCATAGGATCTACAATCAACACTTTCGCAAGTCAACTATCCCTGACCTGGACTGCTCAAGAAACCTCTCCTCTACAATAGCTCGGCTATGTACTGGACATCTCAAGGGCATGAAGATATCACCACTTTGGTATCCCAACTGCAAGCACTGTCCCAACTGACTTCAGAACATGTTTTTAACTGTCAAGCCACTCCCTCTTCTTCCTTGGAGCACCACCCATTGAGATACATCGGGCTCCAGAACTGACAGAACTCGTCACCAAAACTTTTGGTGGAATAGAGACTTTATCTGCACTTTGCACCTTTATAGACACGACAACAACAACATATCTAGTCAGCAACTTAATTGGTCATCTGATATTGTTAGCGGCCTTGGTGAGTTGAAGAGAGATCCTAAACTAGATTCCGACCCATTCTTTATATCAAAAAGCAAAGACAAAGTATAAGAAATCATGGCTAAGTACCACAACAGAAATAAGGTTATACTTAATTATGGCTCTATCCCAGTGTACGGTACGCTATTGTTTTGGCGTATTTTTGGCGCCATTTCTCGGGCGATACTTATTTTCTCCTTGTCAACTTCACCCTTTCTCTCACGTTAAAAGATGGTAACCTCGTTCTCTCCTTTGGTTTGTGTGCGTTATCGGATTCTCTTTGGAGTAACTTGCGCAATGAATGATGTGATGTCATGATGATCTAATTCTTGTTTGTTTCGCCAATAGTCGCCAAAAACAAGATGGCGGACAAGGAGCGTACCGTTCACTGGGAATTAAACCTTAATTATGATTCCAAAACTAAATTTTCGATCATTTTTCAGGTGACTTCCAGTGTCGTTAAATAAAATATAATAATAAGCTAAATATGACTTAAATGCTAAATAGAACAATATTGCCAGAAAATATTAGTTAGATTTAAAATGCGTACACACCAAAAAAGTTCACTAACTGTTAAGATGACCGCCTCTAAATTTGGTCTTGGTACCTTTGAATTAATTCAAAATTTTGCGAATTCCCACTTCGAAAAGATATAAATTGACGTCATTACGGCAGCATTTTCTCATCAAAAACAATGAGTTGTAAAGGAAGATTTATATCAACAAACTGAGATTTAGTAAAGTAGATTTTGATTATTTTCATGGTAAAAACATATTTAAGGGTGTCCCCTTGGCGAAATTTGGCGATTTTTTTGGGAGCCATGCTTGTTTGCTCGGAACACCGTGCAAACAGGAATGGCCACTAAAATATAAAGAGGTTTCGGCCTATTTAAAACCGTGCAATTGCTATCCCAACTTTGCGAGAATCAAGGGCATCCTCAAATATAGGCTAACCATTGTCATTTCATAGAGGTGACTAAGGTTAGCATTTGAAATCGTGAAACATTTCATTGAAATATTAATGAGTGTCACTAAATTATCACAAAAAATTTCTTTCCGGAATATTAATTAGAACAATGTGTTTATTTTAAGTGAAGAAACAACATATTTCATTTTTGCGTACCATTTTAATATAGGTGCAACCTGGCGAAGTTTTTTTCTCTTTTAGAGCACTTCGAAGCCCAGATTTTGCTTCGGCAAACGAAGTTTGGCAACTCTACAAAAAATTTGCCAGTTAAGACCTATATCAAAGCTATTTCTATCTATAAATACTTTATCCTTTGAAGATTATCTTTTAACTCAAGTAGGATGAAGTGCATAAGATTTTAATAATACATTTATTAAAAGTATTTCAATTAATTTATTAGAAATGGAACTGTTGTGTTTTATTTTATACTTATTTCCAATCTTTTAGTAATTATAAATATAATTCATTACAAAAATTAGGAAATCTTGATATAAGTTTTTTACACTATCTGCTGGCATCAATGATATAGTACCGAATACTATCTAATTGATTATATAACTGGTGGTTTGTTTAATTAATGAAGTGATTCTATTAATACTACACTAGCAGTTTCATTAATTGGTAAAAATATATTAGAGGGTGTCCCTTTGGCGAAATTGACATTTTTTGTTTGGCGTCACTCCTGCTCATGCGGAACATTGTGCAAACAGGAATGGCGACCAAAACATAATGAAATTTCAGTTAAACTTCTGCCAAAACTTGGCGAGAATCAAGGAACATCCTCAAATATAGGCTAACCCATTATTTAAGTTCTGAAAAAAATTAAAACTATTCATAGCTATCAACAAACTACTAGAGCATCGGTAAATGAATAAAAATTAGAGGGTCGATCTTATTTTAGCCCACCTTTGGCGAATAATAAGAATTTTTTGGCGAAAGGTAAGAATTCTAGGTAAAAGTGTAGAATAATGTGCCCGTTGCTGCGCCAAGGATGCCAAGACGCCAACAAAGATGTCAGACAAAATAAACAAACTGTTCCGCGGAACAGTTACGGTTGCCATTTCCCGCCTTTTTATTTAGAATGTTTAACTAATTATAATTATTTGTTTAATACTGCCCGGTGCCTTCTACAGATGCCTTCGGCATCTGTAGAAGGCACCGGGCAGTATATTTTAACTTTAAAAAAACATCCTAGGGCTTCGCTTTCAGGAAGCGAATGCAGTAGGAACGGAGCAGGAATGCAGTAGCTTCGCTAGCACATTGGACAGATGGACGGTGTGGATTAAGGAATAATGCATAATAATATTACAAGAAAGAATGTTATAGGAACGAATATTATACAGAATTTTTAATATTTAATGTACTTACTTGCTTTATTTAATCTTTTCATAAAAACTTAACACTTCATAACACTCAAAGCATTCTTTCCAAGCCTCATCAACTCATTAAAAAAATACTCCAATCACCCTTCATCCATTCAGCAGGTTCGAAATAGTGCCTAGCATCCCAACTACCAAACATCCACTCCTGTACGATTGCAGACATAATAATATTTCGAGGGAACCAAACGTTGAAGCACCAAAAGAATTACGAGAACTGCGAATAATTCCATGACAGACTTCTTTTAACTCGAAAACGCAGACGATTTGAGAATTCGCATAGCGATAATTAAAAGTGTGAAAACTAAAAAATTTTTTTGTAAATATTAACACACAAAAAAAAGAAATAAATGTTATTTTAATTAATCTTAATTTTATTCTAAACTTTCTTTGTATAATAAATTTTAAATTAAAATAATAAGCAAAATTTAAATCATCTGAAATCGATATTTTAAATATTAAATTTACTATAAAACAGTTGCAGTACCTGAACAACTCAACTATTCTAAAAACTAGTAAACAAAACAGAATTAGGGTTACTGTAAGAAAGTTCCGTTGGATTGCCATATTGGCGATAAACTCGGGGGCACACCGTGCTACACTCTTAATCTTTTAATTCAAATACTTTCAATTTAACAACATTTTGAAAAAGTCGCCAGAGGTGGGCTAAAATAGGATTTTACCAAATTAGAACTCAGAATTTTATCTCTTCAAACATAAAATAAATTAAGATTAATAAAAGTGGTAAATATAAGAGCATCTTAAATGAATAAAAATTAGATCTCAGAATTTTATCTCTCCCAAGACAAAACAAATTAAGATTAATAAAACTGGTAAAAATTATTATTTATTATTATTAATCAGTGCCATTGAAAAAAAGAAGATTGCATGTATCAATTTGACTTAAAACGAAGGACACTTTTCTACGTGCATAAATAAGAATTTCCCGAAATCACCAACGTCCCCTTTACACTCGACTCCGATCCAAAGCCGTGTTAAAGCCTCTGTTCCTATACATTCCAACTCTGGCCAAATGCTCCCAGTACTTGTGATTTCGAGGATGGTAGGAGAGAGGCATGGTGTGGACGCACGGTGGTTTCGAACCGTACTCGGCATTCGTCGTCCGGAATAGAATATTCCCTCTCCCGGATTCGCTTGCACCCCTTGGCGCCGTGAAGACGCAATTCCCGTCGCTCCACAGGGCCGGATGATCGAACCGGAAGGGTAAATTTTCCGTTTTGTACACGTCGGAAGTTTTCACGTCTTGGTCGGCACCTTCCATGCACGGTCGACCGCACTGCACCATCCCAGCGCAATCGAGTGATTGCATCAGCACAGGACAAGTTAGGAGGAACTGAAGGACAATTTTGGAGGTACTCTTAACAGTAGGACAGACAGTTACAGCTTGTGATAGAAGAAACGATTTCGAGCATCAAACCAAACGCAGTCTCCTAGCAACCGACTGAGACGTTGCCATGACGCTTTTTTTGTGTGTGTTTCTTCTTTTCTTTTTCTTTTATTATTTTTTCCCTCGCGGATCGGTGAAAGAGATTTCAGCAGTGAGGGAAAATCTCATCATCATCACACATGTTGTATTATTTCAAAGTAATAGTCTATTGCGCTATCAGCGCGTCTATGCACTGTGCATACTGAAAATAGGGTTGAAGTGTAGCACGGTGTGCCCCTGAGTTTCTCTCCAATATGGCAACCCAACTGAACTTTTTTACAGTAACCCCAATTTTGTTTTGTTTACTACTTTTTATAATAGTTGAGTTGTTCATGAACTGATGACTGATGACATTCACAACTGATTTATAATAAATTTAATATTTAAAATATCGATTTCATATTATTTAAATTTTGTTTATTATTTTAATTTAAAATTTATTTTACAAAGAAAGTTTGGAATAAAATTAATATTAATTAAAATAACATTGATTTCATTTTTAGTGGTAATATTTAAAATATCGATTTCAGATTATTTAAATTTTGTTGATTATTTTAATTTAAAATTTATTGTACAAAGAAAGTTTAGAATAAAATTAATATTAAAATAACATTTATTTCATTTTAATGGTAATATTAACACACAAAAAAAATTCGTTTTCATATTTTTAATTATCACTATGCGAATCCGCAAAACGTCTGAAAACGTAATTCACGAAATCGTCTGCGTTTTCGTATTAAAAGAAGTCTGCTATGGAATTATTCGCAGTTCTCGTAATTCTTTTGGTGCTCCAACGTTTGGTTCCCTCGAAATATTATTATGACTGCAATCGTACAGGAAAAGATGTCTGGCAGTTGGGATGGTAGGCACTACTTCGAACCTGCTGAATGGATGAAAGGTGAGTGGAACATTTTTTTTATGAGTTGATGAGTCTTGGAAAGAATGCTTATGAGAAAGAGTGTTATGAAGTGTTGAGTGTTTATGAAAAGATTAAATAAATAAGTAAGTACATTAAATATTAAAAATTCTGTATAATATTCGTTCCTATAACATTCTTTCTTGTAATATTATTATGCATTATTCCTTAATAAACACCGTCCATCTGTTCAATTTGCTAGTGAAGCTACTGCATTCCCACTCCGTAAGAAAGCGAAGCCCTAGGATGTTTTTTTAAGTTAAAATATACTGCCCGGTGCCTTCTACAGATGCCTTCGGCATCTGTAGAATGATCCGGGCAGTTTTAAACAAATAATTATAATTAGTTAAACATTCTAAATAAAAAGGCGGGAAATGGCAACCGTAACTGTTCAGAGGAACAGTTTGTTTATTTTGTCCGTCATCCTTGTTGGCGACTTGGCATCCTTGGCGCAGCATGGGGCACACTATTCTACACTTTTGCCCAGACGTTTTCTTGCATCCATTGCGTTTATTTTTTCAGAACACAAAAAACAAAATTTAAATCATAGCATGTTCAAAAACGGATCAGTCATTAGGTTACAGTTAACAACAGTTATTATGTTACAGTTAATAAAACTAATATTAAATAAAAAGGAAGACATGACCCATGTATAAATGGGCAAACAGTTTTTAGCGATGGAATTAGTTTTAGAATCTTTATCTATTAAAAAAAATACATATTTAATTAATAATTCTTAAAGCACTTTAAATACTTGATGAAATAATGTATGATACACATGTAGCGCTGTTATGTAGAACTTCTTAAGTTCGATAATTAATATGGATTATATTTCCTGAATGATAACTGCAGATTATATTTGAAATTGAAATAAGCGAAACTGTATCAAGCACAGAGAAAGATGTACTCTTTCTCTGTGGTATCATATATTTATATTTTTATTCCATCTCATATTTTTATTCCATCAAAAACAAGCTACTCATGTTGCCACTTTTTAAAAGACAACTTATAAAAAACAAAGATAATAAAATAGAAATGTAGCTGCTAAACACATCAATAATTTACTAAACTCAAATTTTGGACTGCAGCAAAATTAAACTTGAAAATAATAACACTTACAAAGTTCCATCAGCCAGTTATTATTATTTCCTACTGTTGCCAACACCAAAAGTAGAATGCACTTGAGCTGTAAGAGCTTCTGTTGCCAACGCTACTCTACAGGTTGTATAATAGCATGAATAACTTTGAAACATAGTCCTATGATAAATATGGCAACTTAACATGTATTCCTACTCCTAGATTTTTACCTTTACACTTGATCCTTGAATATTGTTACGAATCTGTAATTTTGCTTCCCGCACAAATAATGTCATCGTACGGAAGACAGATTTACAGTCATCTGTATGGAATGACTCTTGGGTGTGACGTCAGAATTTCTAGAGCTTGGCGACTTGGAGACGAATTTGGTAGCTTTGGCTACAAAATGGATAATAGCCGGAACTTCGAGAATTTTCTCTATCCTAAGGTTGAATTCCACCAAGGATCGAGCCAGCGATGTTTGGGGTTCGAAGTCCAGTAACTTATCCATTCGACAAAAGCGAATGCTGATGTCTAGTGGTTGTTACTGGCTTATTCAGATATCACACATGCTTACTTTAAAACAACCCAACTTCATTCATATAAGTGGCCGTCTATGGAGTTGCATCGTCTTCAAATTACCCAGTCTTTTTACATTCGACGTTCCTTTGCAGTTCGAAATCTAATTAAATGCTTAGAATATTTCGATGGTCTCATTCGCAGGTTAAATTCCTTAAAAGACGATGCAATTTCTTCCATTAGCAATTGTGTAATGGAATCCCTGTAAAGGTGTGTTTATATTATTTGAATAAAAATATCGAATTACATGTGTTTGAAGCTCAAAGGATGCATGCAACCTAATGTCCCCTGCCAGTGGTTTTGAATGATCAGGCACAGTGAGAAATGTACAGATTTATAAGTTAATTCAATATAATCAGAAAGGTACGAGAAAAAATTATTTAGATGCTATATAAATATACAAAGTATTAGCAAATGCTTAAAACCATCCAAAAGTTGCTGATTTTCATTTTTAAATTTTCACCAAACGGTATTCATTTCCATTAATTCATTCCTCTGTACTGTTGTCCTCGTGTGAACGGTCTAGACAACGACGTTGGGACAATCATTTGCCATTGTCCCATTGTGGTCACGTGATTTTCTGGAAGTAGGCGTGATCTTCTATTGCTCGCAATAGTTAGCCTCGTGTTTATCCACTTTTACACTCAATATCCATTTACTAGAAAGAATGTTAAACAGGCGTAATTATTTTACTGAAAACTTTAAAGTTTAAAAAAGGCATTTGTTTAAAAGTATTTTGTCAAAGTTTAATGTTTTCCTCGGTTTTCTAATCTCCGAACATTCGAAATCCATTGCTGTTCGGATTTGAATTCAAATTTTAGAAAAGCTGGATGTTTAAATTTTACCAATAATCGTTTGTCGGTTTCTAAAGTGCTCGGAAATAAATAAATGAAACCATTTTCAAGGATGAAATTGCTTATCGATAACAACAATTATTTTCACTTGTGGAATGGAGAACATTATTGGCTTTCTCTTCGGATTTGTTTTAAAAACTTTAAAAACAATAAACTTTTTAAATTTTTGTGCGAACTCCAGATGAGAGATTGTGGAAAAGAAGCTCAAGGAAGAAATTGTTGCTCTCTTTTTTCTCTTTCATCAGGGGAAATGAATGAGTTTAAAATAATTATCGACAGAAATTATGAAATACATAATAATATCAGTATTAAAAATTTAAAGATATATTTCTGCATCCTTTTTCAACAGATAAAAAAATTACTAAAATTGTACAATTAGCTTGAATTACTTCAGAAATGGAAAAAATGAAATATTACAATAATATTTCAAAGAGATGTTAACAATCTAGAAAATAAATAATAATAATAATTTAAGTAAATTCCTACTTAAATAATAAGGACAAATATTATTTTAGTTACTTTTTATTAAATAAATATAAATATGTATATACAAATGAGACAATCACAATATTAAGTAACAAAATAGAAAGCAAGTTTCCTAGCAATTTTACATTTTGCTTTCTATACATGGTGTTTTACTAAAATTTTTCTTTTACTATTTATTCGCTTTTTTTTCTTTTTCGTTTCTAATTTATGAAGCTAATGGTGGTCTATAATTTTTCATCGCAATCTTCACTTTCAAATGGAAAAAATACTGAAATCAATTCATTTTTAACGGTTCAGCTACTGCCTATTGATTTCAGTTGCTTTACAAATTGCTTAAACTATTTAAAATATTGAAAATTAACTTAATGAATGAATTAACATTTGGAGAAACTGTATTAATATCAAGTGTCCACTACAAGTTTCAAAAAAGTGTATTTGAACTTGAGTGGTTAAATAAAAAGATAT